>PVLC010007451.1:0-63464 GCA_004027655.1 Graphiurus murinus | reverse complement strand
TTTGGTAATTTGGGTTGCTTCTCTCTTTCTTTTGGTCAGATTGGCCAATGGTTTATCTATCTTGTTTATTTTTTCAAGGAACCAGCTTTTAGTTTTGTTGATCTTCTGTATTGTTTTTTTATTCTCTAATTCATTAATTTCGGCTCTGATTTTCGTGATTTCCTGTCTTCTCCCGGCTTTGGGGCTGGATTGTTCTTGTCTTTCTAGGGCTTTGAGCTGTGTAGAATGCCCCTGAGTTCAATCCCCAGTACCCCCCCCAAAACAAAAAGAAAAGAAAAAAAGAGTGGAAAGGCAAGAACCCAAATGGTCAATTTAAGATCTTTACCCAACCCTGGAAATACTTTCTTCAGGTTGCTCTTGCCCATTGTATATATGAAACATGGTTCTTTTTGACCCAATTCTGCTACTGACTTTCTGAGTAAACTTAAAACATTTAACTACTTGTTGCTAGTTTCCTGTCTGTACCATGTGTCTTGTTTATTCAAAGTACAACATCAGTATCAGCCAAAGAAAGATTAAGCTAACATCACATTCAATGGTTGTCCAACCCTCAGTATTGCAGTAGTTTCCCATAGACACCAATTTGCATTCTCTGTCATTCTAATGAGTGTAGTCATTTCCACCTCAGTCAAAATGACCCTTTGATGCATTTGGTTCATATCTGAGAAATGTCAAGCAGGTTTTGGAGTAGATAGCACTTGTTGAATTTTATGAAGCATGCTTCAGGGGTAAACACAGGTACAAAACAGATGACTTGACAGGCTTACACATGGTAACTTTCACATAAATTTATGAGCTGAACTCCTGCAGGTCTTTGAACTTTGGATCTTGTTTTAAAATACACTTATAAAAAATTATTTGCACTCCTCTGGTTTGTGCTTTGCTATATAAGTGCCAATCATCTCACAACAGAGCTTTATTGGCTTGTAATGCACAAGCGCAATGGGAACTTGAGGGGAGTTAGTGGTCTCTCTTTGGAAATCAGACTGAGCTCAGGAAGATGGCTAGAAGGATAAACGATGAAGTCCTCACATTACTTACTAAATTTGTATGATTATCACACTTGACTTCATACTCACATTTGGAGACTATATTTGACTTGAGAAGCCTCCTCTAAAATACCTATGTTAAACCAACAGAGAAATACCTTTAAAAGGTATTTTAACAGAAGACTTTAATTTCCTAAATAGTACACAGTTTGTTTCCATCTCTACACAGTGATTACAAATGTGACGAGATTTCTCTACAAAGATAGGACTCTGCCTTCTACTTTTTTTTCATACTAGCATATAGTCTTACGAAGCATTTCTACCAACTTGTGTGACATGTGTTATGCAATAAGAGTTTGGTCTCTACCTGGGTTCCCACTATTGAGGTTCTGAGACTGTGAAGTTTCCCAGAAGATAGAAATGCCTTTGTTGCTCAGAGCTTGGCTATTTGTGATCATGCTTGAGTTTTTCTAATGAGGTATCTTGAGTTGGTTCTCTAGATAGTGTCAGATTGGAGTAAGTTGCCAGCAAGACCAACCACATGGCTTCAGGTATGGACTTTCTGGTAGGACAATCTTCTGAGAGGGTAGAGGGACCTAGAGATTGAGTTCAATCATGTGGAGATTGATTTAAACAGTCATGCCTCAGCAATCAAACCTCCGGGGCAGTGGAGCATCCTGGGTGATAAATGCACTGTACTGCTAGGACGGTGATGTGTCAGAAGGCAGGGAACTCCCAGACTTGCCCTAGGTGTCTCTTCATCTTATGATTTTCCCCAGTCAGTGCTGACCTGAGCCAATCTGTGTATCTTTGTGTGTGTGTGTGTGTGTGTGTGTGTGTGTGTGAGAGAGAGAGAGAGAGAGAGAGAGAGAGTGAGAGAGAGAGAGAGAGAGAGAGAAAGAGATGCTAGGGACTGAATCCAGGGCATTCTACTTCCAAGCTACATCAGCAGCCCTTTTTATATTTTGCTTTGAAACAAGGTTTCACTAGATTGCTGAGAATGTCACTATGGTGCTAAAGCTGGTCTCCAGCCTGCGATACTCCTGTCTCAGCTTCCCAAGTATTGGAATTATAGACGTGCACCACCATGCCCAGCTACCTGGGCCAATCTTATCCCAGATCTTTCTTTCTCATATTCTTTCTTTGGTAAATTTCAGACCTTCAAGCTTTGAGCAGTAGTATAACAGACCAAACAATACTTTATAGGCTTAGGTCAATAAAAATCCCAAAGCAAAAATTAAAAAAAAAAATATTTAAGTCAGCAAGCCTGCAGAAGTTCCACTCAACCTATACCCAGTTATCATGATCACATAGAAAAACTAGCTTCTCCTGATGAACACCCACATCCACTTCAGTGGCAACTTCAGAGTGTTTCTTAAGAACAATGTCCCTGGTGATCTTAGAGTTCCCAAACTGAAAATGCCTGCTTAAATCTTTTTCTCAGAACAGGACACTCCTGCCCTCAAAATGAACTAAAATCCTCACACTTTAGGTATCTGAAATTGCTTTCAGTATTTTTAAAGTGAGGTTTGGTCTATCTCTCAATATATTATTCCATATACTGTGATCTAAGGGATGTCTTACAAGGAACGCTAACCTAATTATTGAATATGCCATCAAAACATATTGTGGTCATGATATGAATGGTGTATGACTAGCTTTAAAGACCATTTGTCACTTAGGAATTCTGTATTCTATGTAGAACTGCTCCCATGCTCTGGACTGAAAAATAGTACTGCCGTCTGGATATAAGACCAATAATGCAGAAATAAGAGCTTGTTTTAAAATTGATCTTTCTTCATGATTATAAAGGGGATAAACTTCAAAATTTGCTCAATTGCCCTTTATTTGTAGGTAATAATCGACAACATTTTACCTTTTAAACTCTCATATACTTTTATTAGTTGTTTATTTAACCGAGCACAGCAGCATTCTGATAATGTGCATCTAAAATTTTACTGTTCATTTGCTTGCAACTGCAGACCCTGGAGGTTCTACATACCTGGCCCTGATCTTTTTTCCACTCCATTTCTGATACATAATTTTTGGCTATCTCTGCTTCCATCTCATTTGAAGCAAGGCCAATATTTTCTTATCTGCTTTCAGATGTTTATGTACATTTGATATGCATCTATCTGCCTGTCCCTGGCATTAAAGCAATCTTATCTCTCTGGCGTATTCTTTGCTTAACAATAATCTCATCAAATAACATTAATACACACATAGTAATGTACAGATATTATTAATAAAGGAAATAACCGGACAGTTCCTTAATTTTTGTCTGGTTAGAAATCATGATGCTGCCTGTGAATAAAATGGTTGTATTCCTCAGAGAGAAAATTAGCAACTATATCCTTTCCTATCTGAGAGAGAGTTAGCAACACAGACTTGAGGGTGTGATGGAAGAAGTCTTACTTTCTTTCTAGTCTTTTTCCAAGTTCTTGTGTTTGCATGACTGAGGATGAGGCTGTTTCTCAACCTAAGAGTAGTGGGATGGCTGGTCACAAAAGAATCCTTCTGTGATTCAGCAATGGCTTACACAATGCTGCTCTGTGGTGGTGGTGTGGCCCTTGAGGGAACAGGAGGATGAGGTCTCATGGTGGGTGGTCTGCTGGGCCCCAGCTCACCTAAGGTGTCCCTCCCTTTAGGGAGAATGTCATTGTGCTGTGCTCAGACAGAGCCAGGGAGGAAGGTTTACCTGAGGCACTGAGGAAGGAGGGAGGCCCAGCACATGATGCTTCCACTTAGACCAAGTCTACTTTATTGTCCTTTTGGCCACTGTCTACTCCCCCCTCCCCAATCCAGCCCCTAATATAGGAGCTCACCAGGAAAATTGACTGGCCCTATCAGAAAATACCCAAAGATCCAAAAGCAACATAGTCTCTTTTACTCATTTTTTTTTTCCTAACAGGTTACTGTTATTTATTGCCTTTTATAACTAACTGGAAGAGAAACCAGAAAAAAAAAAAAAAAAACAATTACAAAATAACATACAATTCTTTCATTCTATTTGTGAATAAAACAAAAATTCTAAAAGTCCTTCAAGAAAAAAATTTTCTTCCTCTAAGGGATTCAAACAAATTTAGAAAAGAATATGATCTCATGTTTTTATTCCAAAAAAATATTTAGTTCTTTTGAATTCCATTGCAGAAACATGGACCTATGTATTTAAAGGTATATATACACACAAAGATGTTTACTTTATATTTTATAACATTTTTCTAAGATTATAATAAGTTATTAATTTATGTTTCCATTTACTCCATTTTGAATGAATAAATGCATATATATTCCAAACTGAACAATGATTCCCCTTTCATTTGTAACTCTATGGGTAATCTCTATATATTTTTCTCTGAGTTACCACTGAAACTGTGCTTTCTCCTTTAATAGAACCTGTCAGTAATTTCCTAAATACATGTAGTGGCTGTGCTTTGCAATCATGTGATTTGCCCCAAGACAGGAAAGAATAGGCCTTCTTCTTTCTCTTCACCAAAATAATGAAAAGAATTATTTTCTGTTTTGCCTTGGATTTCTGAACTTCTGCAACTTCTCTAATCATTTTTCATAACTGTTTTCACAGCTCCAGTGATTTTGGAGGGAAAATAACAACCCTGAAACCTGTGCACATTGTTAGCTTCCCTTTGATAACTCTAGCTGCAAATGTCTAAGTGAAGGGAGGAGAACCCGGGAAGTGTGAGGACAGGAGGAAACTTCTTATCAGAGAAATGAGAGGGAGGACATTTTCCTGCAGGGACCATAGCAGCAGTGACAATTCTGAGTTAAAAACTCTTACTGATAACATCTACAAAATGACACACTGCTTTCTGAAATGCAGCATGAGTGTCCCCAAGAATGGAAGAGAACCAGCTAGAAACACTGCAAATGAAGCACACTAATTTACAAAATCATGGAGCTGAGTTTGTTGTTGTTGTTTATTTTCCTTCCATTGCTCGGAAAAAAAAAATGCCAGAAATAGCAGAAGGAAAGTAAAGATTGTATTTCTTTTCTTTCTTTTTTCTTTTCAAAAAAATCTATGACAAAGCAGCAAGAAGAAGAAAGAGAACTCTTAAGTGTGTAAGTCCAGTTTTGAGAAATGAGGAGTTGATGAGTTAGCAGATAGATGGGTTGAACTAAAAAAATAAGAAAAGGCCATATTCTTGTTATTATGTTGTTCAGAAAGAAAATCTGAAAAAAAAATTGTTTAAAACAAACACATTACTCTTACTTGGTACTGGGGATTGAACTCAGGGGTATTCTACCTTTGAGCTACACCCTCAGCCCTATTTTATTTTTTATTTTGAAACAGGGTCTCACTGAGTTGCTGAGGGCCTAGCAATGTTGCTGAGGCTGGTCTACAGCCTGCAATCCTTCTGTGTCAGACTTCCAAGTAGTAGGATTATAGGTATGTGCCACCATGCTCAACTAGCAGATAAGATTTTAAAAAGTGAAGATCAAGTGCCAAATCAAAGGAGGTATAGCGAGCCTGATGGCTGTAAAAATGAGTACAGATACTTTTTGGGAGTGAGATGTTGAGGCCAGAGACAACAGCTCAAAACAAACAAAAGAATGCACAGGAAGGAGATGAAGGAAATGTGTCTGTCTTTGGGAAGAGGTAGGAAAGACAAGAGAGAGTTCCTTGCAGTTGACTAATTCCAGATAAGCCACTCACATGTGAGGCATGGCGCTCAGGTCTGTTTCCTAAGTCTAGGTCAGCCATGACCAGTGAGGAACCATCAATCACTTCCACTCACAAAACAGAGTGAGAGTGATTGATTGTTGAGGACTGAATTAGCCCTGTCTGATTCATGGAAAATCTTAATGGAATTTGGAAGCCCTGAACTGGAAACTTAGGTTTTAGCCTGGAAATGGACCTCAAACCTTGAGGCTAAATCCAGGTGTGCCCTAGTCAATCCAAATCCATGGCGTCCAGAGGAACTCATTTGGACTCTGAATTCCATGCATTGCCTGATTTGTTTTAAGCAAATTTTTTTCAGATTTTCTTTCTGAACAAGATGATAAAAAGAATATGGCCTTTTCTTAATATTTTAGGAATAGATTACATTAGTATTTTTATTAGGAATATATTTACTTTTCCTATACCAATCTTATTAACATTTACTCTGTTTAAATTATTTACTTTTGGATAACAGCTCCATGTAAAGAAATATGATATGTAGAGAAGTAGTTTCAATAAATTCACCCCAAGCATGATAAAATGTCCAGCACTTTGTTAGATGCAGTCAATTCTAATCCAAAATGCTGGGGACTTCTTGCTCGTTGTAAGATACAAGTTTTCATACATACTTGAAAATAGTGAACATATTATTTCTTACCTCAGAAACATTAATATTGCTTTGACAAGAATGAATGAAATAGATGTACTTCTTTAAGTAAAGTGAATGATATATGCGATGGATTTGTGAAATAGATAAGATATAAGTTAACAGGATACTGAATATGGGACATACTACCTGTGTATATAAGTGCACATACACACATACAATCTAAAATACTAAACAGTTTCAAGGTAACACTACTATATCACACAGTCAATATAAATAGAAATACTGTTGTTTGGGGTTTGTAGCTTCTAGACCAATGATCTGATCTGAGTAATAATCTATACTTAAAAATAAAACTAGTTCTCTTCTTGATTTTTGTTATAATTCATAAGAATATCTTCAGTGTCTGGGTACAGCTCAAGACAGTAGATACTTTAAGATTCCTTTTTCCCCTTTTAGATTTTTCTCCACCTTCCTTTATTATTATTTTTAACTCAGAGGCAAATTAATTTTTGCTGAAATTTTAAATAGCTTACACTGTTTAGAATCTTTCTTAGTGAAAGGAAATGTTTGCCATTGCATAAACAGAACAATGGTGACAGCCTATATATGGCCTGGGCATCACAATCATGCCTCTCCTCTTGAACCGCTGACCCTCCAGGTTTACAGACCAGCTGAGGCTTGAATCTGAACTCTTGCAAGACCTAGTAAGGACACTTATTTTTAATGGACAGCCCCTACATTCTTCAAATTCTTCTTTTTTCCAAGACTGACAGATTCTAAGTTTAAACTTCTGAGTAACTACTAGGAAAATGTTTCAAAGCAGACTCTTAGCTTCTTGTGGGTTGTACTACTTTTATTAGCAGTGGAGGCCCCTTCTTTTGTTTCTCATTCTATATAGATATAACATTACATCCATTGTAGTGTATACGGTAAACATATGAATGATGAGGAAATAGATTCCAAGTAATTTATCTGTTTCAGATTAAAATCTCTAGAGATGGCAAGCCAAAATTGAGCTCTAGACCATTTGAGGCTAGCCCGAATTTTCTGTCTTTATGATGAAATCATCTGAGTTTGTTCCCTGAAGAGTCGAGTGTGGGACTGAATAGTGTGAAAAATTTTCCCTATCAAACACACATGATCTGACATTGCCAAAACACACAATAAATCTACTTTAATTAAAAATACATCCAGCACTCATTTATATTCCACAAGAACTTTGCATTTAATAAAAATAAGAATTGGAAAAAATTAGGGATTATTGATGTGACAGGTAGCTTGTTTACGGGAAAATGATGTGGTGTATGTCTATGCACATCTCTGGCCTCAGTAAAGAAAAGTCTTATATCCAAGGAGTAGGTAGCTGCATGGGGCACAACTTAGGTTCCCTGAGAGTTTAAGTATTTCCATCTTTGCTCCTTCCTTCCTTCCTTCCTTCCTTCCTTCCTTCCTTCCTTCCTTCCTTCCTGATGGTGGGGATTGAACCCTGGAGTATTTTACTTCTGAGTGACATTCTGAGCTACACTGCATTATTTTATTTATTTATTATTTTGAAACAGGGTCTTGCTAAGTTACTGT
Source organism: Graphiurus murinus (assembly GCA_004027655.1). Classification (NCBI taxonomy): domain Eukaryota; kingdom Metazoa; phylum Chordata; class Mammalia; order Rodentia; family Gliridae; genus Graphiurus; species Graphiurus murinus. The sequence goes on along the minus strand of PVLC010007451.1, from coordinate 55,609 downwards.
GAACTGCTGGCTGGCCTTGAACTTGCGATCCTTCTGTCCTAGCCTCCCAAGTACTGGGATTATAGGCATGCACAACCATGCTAGGCTCATCTCTGCTTCACTTTTCCACTGTGGTGTGTCATTCATCTATTTAATCAAAATTTTTCTTAAATACGGTGCAATAGAGAGCTTTGAGTAAAGAAAGAATGCACATTATTTATCTATTTCCTTGCTAATCTGAATTAATACTAACTGGGCCACAGAATTAAGAGCAAGGAACAGCAGCAAAACTCAGACACGACATGCATGTTGATAGTGGTGAGGGTAAGAATGTCCTATAGCACATGCTTCCACCATCCGTCATTCTAAGAGCTCCTCTGCCCCAGAACAGGGTACTTAAGTGTTGGCAGAATAATTTTCCTAGAATCATAAAAAAGCAGATTTTAAGATCTTGCGCATTATATGCAAACATTGGACTAAGTGATTTTCTTTTGGTTGGGATCCAATTATCCTCACTTTGCTTCTCATTAGATCCATAATTACATGCCTGGGATTACTGATGCACATCCACCCTATTTACCTACTATACTTCCCCTCAAAAATCTACCAGGTTCTTGCCTCAAAACTTGTCCTAGGGATAATATCTAGCATGTATCTTTATTCTAAATATATACACATTAGTTCTCAGTCAAATATATAACATAATATGCAGCTAGAGGTAATTTTACCAAAATTGAAGACACAGACTGATGAGGTTGAACCAGTGTGGTGAAAACCAGAAGATCCCGAGTTTGGGAAATGGGAACCTGACAGACGTCCTCCTCCACGTCTTATTTCCACCTTAATAGATATTACCCAGAAAGTAATTATAGTGTCGTAAAGGACTGTGGAGCGAGAATAGAGATAACTAGAAAAGCAGCATCTTTGAATCATCTTTTCTTTCTTTACAGCACTGGATATTGAACCCAGGGCCTTGTACATACCTGTGCAAGCTCTCTACCACTGAGCTATATTCCTTACCCTCTTATATTTTATGTTGATACAGAGTCTCCATAAGTATTGAGGCTGTTCTTGAACTAGCCATTCTCCGACCTCACCCTCCCAAGAAAATGGAATTACAGCCCCCTCATACCACCAGCTGAACAGCTTTAAACTTTTTTTTTTTTGGTACTGGGCATTGAACCCGAAGGTATTCTACCTTCAAGCTACACCCCCAGCCAGATTTTATTTCTTATTTGGAAACAGGGTCTCGCTAGGTTGATGATAGTCTCACTACTTGCTGAGGAGGTCCTGGAACCAGTGATCTTCCTGTTTCAGCTTCCCAAGTATTGGGATTACAAGCATGCACCACCACACCTGGCTAGCTTTAATCGTAAAGACCAGGAAGACTATCAAAACATTGTTCATAATGGCTCATGAAGTGCTGACAAGGCATTTTGAATAAAAACTCTTTCTGTCCTAAGACAAAGTAAGGGTTTAAAACGTCATTTTTGAAGCCGGGCGTGGTTGCACACGCTTGTAATCCCAGCATTCGGGAGGCTGAGACCGGAGGATCCGGGCTCGTGGCCAGCCTCAGCTACCTAGTGAGGCACTCCGCAACTTAGTGAGACTCGGTTTCAAAACAAAGAATAAAAAATAGGGCTGGGGGTGTAGCTCGGAGGTAGAATGCCCCTAAGTTCAATCCCCAGTACTGCAAAAATAAATAAATAAATAAATAAATAAATAAAAATAAAACATCATTTTTGGTTTAAGTTGTTATTGTTGTTTGTATTACTATTTGTAGGAACAGAAGTTCATATGTGAGAGTAACTTCAACTTACTAATGGGAACATCAAGGTATTATTAGTCTTTAAGGACTAGTCAGTTTAAAAGTGGACTTGGGAGCCATGGTTCCTAGGGAATGCGAGTTGTAAATTTAGCAGGGAAAATGTTCTCTCTGAATTGTGTTTAAAAACCACAGAACAAGAGACACTTCCACTTGGACTATGAGTAAATAGCACAGAGGGAGAATCCTCCCGTTAACAACTTCAACCGTATTTTGCTGTATCAAATGCCAAAAATTGATTTCCCAAGACAATATTCTAGTGTATTGTATATGAACATTAATGTGGGTGATTCCTACCCATAAAAAGAAGAGAAAGAGACAGAGGGAGAAGAAAGAGAAGGAGACCAGATTTCCTGTGTGCATGAGTCATCACTTAGACACATTTGATGGCCATTTAAAAGAATGCTTGGTTCTGACAAGGCAGATACAGCAGGGACATGCTGCATGTACAGGGCAGCCTGTGTCCACAAAAATGACAAAAATAGTGACTGGTTCTATGACTCACTTGTGTTATAAAAGGAGTCAAATCCTTGGTGTATTAGCACCCTAGGGGCTATTTCACTTTTTCATTTTGTATTAAGCAAGGTCTTTATTCGTAGCTGGGCAGCAGCACCTCTTTGTGGTTACACAATCATGGACACAATGACACTCTAAGATTGTATTTTCAATTGATTCTATAAATATAGCCATGAACTGGAGTACACACAGTGTCTATAAACACATAAGTGATGATATTTATAATCAGCCCACATCTTATTTTCCCCCTTTCTTTTGACTCTAGGTTGATGACAATGATGGATATGAATTCCAAAATGTAGTTTCGTGCTTTCTTTTCCCTTAGTCTAAAATAAATATCTCTTAAGTACTTTCCTCCTTGGCAATGTGTTTCTCATTTGCTGTGGCACTAAGTGTATAGGTATGGCTGACCGCTAACCTGACATGTGCCTGTCACCAGGGACCGCTGGTTCTTTCATCTTCTTAATGGACATTTCTCTACAGATGTCTGTGGCCTACCTGACTATAATCCTTTAAATTTTAATTCACTTTACATTTAGCTTGGTCATAAATACCATTTAGGTACCAATACTTTGCTTTATGCAATCCCTAAGGTAGTGCTTTTATTTTAATGAGGCCATTTGCAACTTAAGAGCAAAAAAATTCCATCTTTGATTGAATATATTTGTCAGTTTTATTCCCGATTGGCATTTTCATGGGAAAACTTGGATAAAACTAAGGGATGGCTGCTTACCAAGTGGGATAAAAGTTTCAGTATGTTTCTACTTTCAAAATTAAGTGAATAAATGGTCTTTGAAATTCATTTTGAAAACATCAAAGTAAACTCTGGCTATAATCAAAAGTAAAATCCAGAATTAAGTTATGTACAAATGAAGTTTCCACTAGCATTTTTTCTATTTGAAAGGAAAAAAATAAATTGAGGCACCAGTTAATAAACTATTCAGGTAATAGGCTAGGATAATGACAGATGGAAAAAAATGTCATAGAATATGTGCAAATAGTGGATAATTGCCAATTTTGAAAATTTTCTCCCATCTTTATCCCAGTGTTTGTCTTTTTATGAGTAACACAATGTATTTCTTCCCTCCTCCAGCATTTGGTAACAGGTAAAATGATATAGAAATTAAAGTTTGGTAAGAAATGAATTTTTAAAAACTTGTAAAATTATATCCATAATTCTCTGACTATGGGAACAAATTTACATATATTTTTTTCTAGAATATGTAATATAAAGTATATGTATGCCAGGTGTGGTGGCGCACGCTTGTAATCCCAGCATTCGGGAGGCTGAGACCGAAGGATCCGGGTTCGCGGCCAGCCTCAGCTACCTAGTGAGGCACTCGGCAACTTAATGAGACCCTGTTTCAAAATAAAGAATAAAAAATAGGGCTAGGGGTATAGCTGGAGATAGAATGCCCCTGAGTTCAATCCCCAGTACTGCAAAAAAAAAAAAAAAAGTATATATATATATATATACTTTGTAGAATACATCGACAGGGGTCTAATATATTCAAATGACATAATTCCTATATATATGAGATCATAAAATTTATAATTTTATTCTGCTTAAGTTTTATTTGGGGGTTGCTACAATAGACAAGAGTTTGAGAAATGACACTGAAATATTTTCTAAGAAAAAAGTAATAATTTGACTATTTAAAATGCTATGGTAAATGTGATTTTTTTTTTGGATATTAGCTTATTAAATTTAGCTCTCCAATTTTGGTTTACAATATTCCTTAAATAAAATTAGTTATTTCCTTAAGTAAGATGAATGATCATTTACCATTCAATACACAAAAAAGTACATTTTACAAAAGGATTATTTTTATTTTTATTTGTTCCTTAATTCACTTTTAGGATGTTGTTACAGTTCTTTGACATATTTAAAACGTAGGACTCAGAGAGGGTAAATAAACTTTCAATGTCACATAGCAAGACTTGAAACTGGAATTGAAACTCACATCATTCAAAATTCTAACATTTTTTCAATCTTTTATATTATTTTCCATTGTTTACTAAGTATACCTTTTGTTTGTTTGTTTTAAGTTGTTAAAGCTAGCTAATATCTTAATATGAAAAAGTCAAGATTAAGTGTGGAAATCAATATTCAGGTATATCTTTAGTAGACTTCATATCAAGGATACTTTATCTTTCAGAGAAACCTATGCCATATAAAGTTGAGAAATGGTATTGCACATTTCAGTATTTGTGTATGAATTTTTATAAGTGCATGTTTTTATCCTCAAAATGACTTCAAATTAAATTCAAAACAAATAATATACATTACAAGCCTAAACAATATTTTATGCCAAAGTAGGGAATCTTATAAATGGAAATAACACCATTGTCATCTCATAATACATGATGACACTCAAATATTAGGATATTTTATGATTTCACAATTTACTGTTTCATCAAGAAATTGATGAAACAATTAAGAGATTCTTCTTGCAATGAGAAATGTCTGAATTTTGCTATTTTATTACTTAGCGTATCAGTTTTAAACTTGACACATGACTATGTGATAGAATTAGGAAAGATACAAAGGTTCTTCAAAAAACATGCATTTACAAGCTTTTTTTTAGTTTTCAGGAATAATAACATTAAGAAACTTGTTAGCTGGGCATGGTAGCATGCTTATAATCCCAGTACTTGGGAATCTGAAACAGGAAGACCGCAGGTTTTCAGCCCGCCTCACTTACTCAGTGAGACCCTCTGCAACTTAGTGAGACCCTGTTTCAAAATAACGATTTAAAAAAAAAGGGCTGAGGGTGTATCACAGAGGTAGAATGTCCCTGCCTTCAATCCCCAGTACCTCAAAAAGAAGAAGGAAGGAAAGAAACTATTGCCTATTCACTGAAATCTTCCTCCCTCCCTCCCTCCCTCCCTCCCTCCCTCCCTCCCTCCCTCCCTTCCTTCCTTCCTTCCTTCCTTCCTTCCTTCCTTCCTTCTTCCTATAGTCAGCAATCATCTAACCACCTTTAATGCTAAATAGCAAACAAACAGAAGCAAAGGTCTTTCCAAGTCTATTTTGGAGGACTTAAATTTTCAATGTGTGAAAGCACACAATTTTTAAAATAATCTAGAAGATTTTTTTCCTTGTGGAGGCTGAAAAAATTTTAAAAAACTGTAAGATCATGCTTTTAGTGGAACCGAAAAGGTTGACATATAGCAGATTCAACTTCATCCTAGATACCATTTAAAATGAGTATTCTGTTTCATAAATTAATGGCATAGAGTTGAGTGTACTTTCTTTTCCCCCTAAGTGATAAGAATGTCAAATATTTATTAAGCATTTACTCTTTTCCAGACATTGTGCTAAATGCATCTTATCACCTCTTTTATTTCTCACAACTCTCTTGATTGGTGCTATTATTTTTATTATACAATTCAAAATATTAAGGCATAGAAAAATTAAATAATAATTGATATGTATCTCCATTAAGTTATAGAGCCACAATTATGTCTCATCTATGTGTTTCTTATTTCAACAGCCCAAAGTGGCTTTTGGTCACAACTTCATACAAATTTTATAAGAAAAAGTGAATTCTGGATTCTTCCTAGCCACTGCATGCCCCATCAGCAAGCATTAATTGATGTATTTCTGGAATATACCAATATTCCAGATAATAGATATCTCAAAGTCAACATTTTAAAAACTGTATTAATTTAAAACTGAACTAACACATGCACCCTCCTCAAGAAATCCCGTACCTCTCAGTCATTACCATCTTCCTTGCTAAGCCAAAGCTTTCATTCATGGTGTCTGTTTTCCTCTCACACTATCTATCCAGTCCACCAGCAAATACCACTGCAATACCTTCCAAATCCATGATTCACTTCTTACCAGCTTGAACACAGCTTCTTTAGTTCAAAACACCATATTCTGTCACACAATTTATTACCATCATCATCTGAATCTCATAAGGCTGCTTCTTGTCCCCCTTTAGTCTATTCATACAGGATCAGAGAACGCATTATAAAATCAAAGATGCACCATGCCACTTATCTTTCAAAATCTCCCTATGTATTCTATCTCACACAGAATAAAGTTTAACATATTCACTGTGCCGTGTAAGGCCCTACACCTTCAGTCTCTATCTCCTGTCATATGCCTAATTGCTCCTGCCCTTCTATTCCACTAGCAAACTGGTTACTCGCTGGTCTTTTAAGTTAGCAGGCAGGCCCTGTCCCAGTGCCTGCACTCCTCTTTCTTCTTGCCTTCTTGCTCAGAGACCTAGTGACTGACTTTTTATTTCCTTTGTTGATTTAGTTAAATGTCACCATTTCAGTGAGTCTTCCTTTACCCTCTAAACTAACTCTATGTTCTCTTTACTTGCTTTACTTTGGGAGTAAGCAATCTATGGTTAACAGGCCAAGGTCTGCTTACTGCCTATTATTGTAAACAGAGTTTTATTGGAACACAGACACTCCATTTATTTACATATTGTCCTTGGTTGCTTTTTGCTAGGATGGCAGAGATTAACACTTGTCACAGGATCAATTGGACCCTAAAGACCAAAATACTTAATACTTACAGACACATTTTGCCAATCCCTGTGTTTTATTTCCACTTCAGTATTTGTCACATTAGCACACAACACATTTTATTGATTCTATTAGTATTTGTCTCTTTTTTAACATAAGCTCAAGAGCAGGAATATTCAGCATTGTGTTTATTATGGTACTCTCCCCACCTAAAATAATGTGTTCAGGGAGGGTGTAAAATAAATTGTGAATACATGAAGAAATTTTCTGGTCATATATTCTGAATCTATACATTCACTTCATGTTTCTTGGAGATATTAATGATATTGATGTAACTTATTATGCAAAAAACTTGTGAAAAACACTAATATTTATGGTGATACAGTGATTTCTGGTCATCAATTTTGGAGTAAGCCTAATTGTAAAGATAAAGATAGTTTTACTCCATAAGAATTTGGATTTTAAAAACTATGCTCATTAGTTAGTTTTGATAATGAAATGTGCTGTGTGTAACATTATAGAACAGTGTAGGGATAGGAAGGATAGGAGATGTTCTTGCTGTATTCATTACATATTTTTATTTTACATTATAAAATTCCAATTAATCAAAGTCCTCCTTTCTCTCTCTCTCCCCATAACTTTTATGTCCTGAGGTCAATCATATAGGATGTGGTTATGATACTTAGAGGTATTCTTGCTGTATTTGTTATTCAAAACAAACATTTTTAAGGGGCTCATAAGGTCTTTAAAAATTCAAGTTCACATGCCAATTTGTAAAAAGAAAAGAGCTAGGTGTGGTGGAACACATCTGCAATCCAGTACTTAGGAGATGACAAGTTTGAGGTCAGCCTAGGCAACTCAGGGAGATCCTGTCTCAAAATTTAAAGAAATAAAAAGGGCTGTGAGACATAGCTTAGTGATAGAGCATTCCTAGATTCAAATCCTCATATTACAAAAAAATTAAATTCAATTAAAAAACCAACTAGGAAATATGGCAGAATATATAACACCCTTTGTTCATAAAATTTTAATAGGGTGGAAACTTTACACACACAAACAACAAAAATTATCCTTTGATAACTAAGTGAAACCCTCTCCCAATGGGGTAGAATATCTTTCACTATTTTTTCAATGTAGATACTTTATTATTCTTGTATCAGGCATGTTTTTTCCCTTGAAATGCATTTCTACAAATGTATTAGAGTGAATACACTATGACCTATAAATATTCAGCTCATAGATTTGGGGGAAAGAGAGGAAGATAATTTCTAGATTACTTTTGTGTCACTTCCTTAAAACATGTGTTAAAAAGAAGTGTGTTGTATAAAATCTAACATGCAGCTCAAGGAGAAAAGAAGTGTATCCCTATAACTCTACTGTGATCTCTGATAGTCAGTGTGAGTTGGCCTGTTTTAGAATTGAAACTCAGCATCTATTCTTTCTATTTGTTTTCTTTACTGCTGCTGTGTACAGGCTGGAATGAGTAAAGTTCTTCCCGCAGTGCACTGGAGAGCTTTTCTTGGTAGTACAGCTGCACCTAGCCATTTATGGGTGTCTCCCTCCGTTGCTCGTTATTTTACCTTTATCTGCAGTCTCCTGCATTTCATCTGTGTCTTTGATCAGGCTGTACTTTGACCTGTTTCTAGCTTGAAAAAGTTTTATTCATAGACTTTTCCCACCTTTCCTAACCTTTCTCAGTCTCAGTTATTTTTCCAAAGGGTCAACAGCTATGGAATTCAGTATGCTAACATCAAATAGTGACCTCTTTAAATAAACATTGCTAAAAGAAGTTGTTCAAAGGAGCCTGAATGGTCTAAATAAAGCGGGGCTTAGTCAATGTTGTGAAGCAGTTGGGGTTTATCTTTCTTTTCCTTTCCTTCTATCAAAACATTACAATCCTGTATTCCATTTCCTTAGGGCTCTATTTTAGCTGGTTATATCAACGCTTAAGTCTTGGGTTAATATTGGTCTTCATAGTCTTCACTCTCTCTCCCATTACCAGAATTGTCATTTATCAAATTTAAAGGATCCAAATATATTTCAGATGTAATTTAACCTATTTAAATTTGTAATAAATGTTATAATTGATGATATATTGTCGTTAATTCATCAGTATTTTTCTTCCTTTGCTATACATAAAATAATGATGTTTCTTGTAATTAGTAACATCTTATACTTATTGAAGGCAGAAATATAGAACTCCTAGGAAGCACAAGGCATTATTTTGTGGGAATCAATTCCTGCTAATCAAATTTCAGGCATAATAAATCTTAATATAAGTGTTAAATTTGGCCATGAAGTAACATTCTTACTTTCTGCAAACTCTACTCTGTAGGTAACTGTTGACTATAGCTACAAACCAACTGGTCCTCATTCCAAAAGTAGCATTTCAAGATTTAGCTGATGCATTACAAAAGTAGGCTGACATTTTTTCTGCCTTCTCGTATTCATAAAGGTTCCAAAATAGTTTAAAGAAATGCTATAAAAGTGGAGTAGATATTGAGTGTGTTGCTGAGCTCTTCTATCCAGTTCAACAGAAGTTAAACAGGATTTGTAAAAAACTACTTAATGAAGAGCTATGCAGAATTTTACTCTTATTTTCTACTAGCATGTATTGCTTTTCTATGACTGTTTATGGAATTTCTCTTCATAAATTAGAAGTGTCACACTTTGTCATTTTGAATGGAATAGAATGAAAAGAAAAGAAAACATGCAATCTGTTTAGTTTCCTGCCATTAAATGCCTTAATTGAATCATTTAGTCTGGGTTTTCCATTCCTTTTCCAGTTATTGGTTCATAATTCAGAAATCTAGGAGGAATATTATCATTTGTACAAAATTCATGCTGCTATGTCTTGCGTCTCACATGGGGTTTCCCAGCCATGAATCTTGAGAAATCCTTTTTGGGCTCTAGGAATCTACTTGCAATGGGAGGAATTTGCCACTAGAGTGTGATCTTGAAAACTGGCATCAGAATGGCAACTCCTTTTCTGGTGAATTCTGTATAGAAATCCACAGATATTGTTCCCTCCACCCCGGGTTTTAACCATACATTTATACCAATATATACATAACCTACATTATTAAAATTTAATACTTTAAGATCATGAATAAAAATTAGAAAATAGTTTAGATTGTAGCAAATTGTCCTAAATCCTGGTTAAGGCACAAATTGAGGATTACTTTCTAGGCAATCAGAAATAAATGAACCTATATCAAAGATGAGGCAGAAACTCTCTGAATTTTTAAATGGTTCACTGATAATCCTGGCAAACTTGATTCATGAATCACTTTTTAATGGGTTAGATTCAATGATTTTATGATTCCTTAAAACTTTGAAGAGAAGCCGGGCGTGGTGGCGCACGCTTGTAATCCTAGCATTCGGGAGGCTGAGACCGGAGGATCCGGGTTCGCGGCCAGCCTCAGCTACCTAGTGAGGCACTCCACAACTTAGTGAGACTCGGTTTCAAAATAAAGAATAAAAAAAATAGGGCTGGGGGTATAGCTTGGAGGTAGAATGCCCCTGAGTTCAATCCCCAGTACCGCAAAAAAAAAAAAAAAAAAAAAAAAAAAAACTTTGAAGAGTACATGTTTCCTAACTACTTGAATTTAAAAATACTGTCTTGCATAATCTAAGTTTCAATGCAGTATGCTAAGAACCTTTGATTGAGTCAGAAACATTAAATACATTTGTTTACTTTTTGCAAAATACTGAAAATCAAATTTGGCCTATTATATAAGTTTTATTAGCAGTCTATCTCTTATTTTGTGAACACAAAGTAATGGTTGTTTGTGCCCAAGGGAAAATGGGATGCCATAATAATATTTTAAATACATGGCATTCCTGTAATCCCAGTACTCAGGAGGCTGAAACAGGAGGATCACAGGTTCAAATCCAGTGTGCAGTAATTTAGCAAGACCATGTTTAAAATAAAATATAAAAAAAAGGGTTGAGGATATAGCTCAGAGGTAGACTAACCCTGGGTTCAATTCCAAGTACCACATACACTCACACAAAAAGAATTTAAGTAAATATAGAATAGGCCAGATGTTGAGAAATGCTATTATTTGTTATATTTGATTGATATTCTATTAGTTCTTATAACTCTAACAAAACATCTTGTATCATTTTCCTTTTACCATTTTACTCAGAAATTCTGCCCTTAAATTGTCTTCCTCTCCCCTTCAGTTACCCTAACCTCTGACCTTGTCCGCCTTGCCTCAGGTCCTTCTCTTTGTGCTATAGTAGTAAAATGCTAATCCTAAGTAAAAAGGGTAATACTAAGCCTCACTGTGTATTCCCCTTCTCTTTGGAATTGCATTCTACCTACTGTCCCATGTCTAAACTGTCTCATATAGTTTTAATTGAAGAAAAGGTCAAGTACCAATATCATGACCATAAATGAGTTTTATATGGTTAATAGGAGATGGGGAGAATGGACAATTCCAAGTACAATAAATCAGCATGTAGATATGGAACAAGAATTGTATTTCTGATGCAATAGAGTACTTAAGTCTGGTTAGAAAATTATTAGACTTTTTAAAAGAAGGTTCATGTCTAATAATTATGAAATGAATGGAACTAGAGGATGTTATACTTGTAAATATATATGTGTACATATATATATATATATATATCAGCAAATGGATGAAAGTGAAACTTAGAGGAAGATGAGAATCAACTTGGAAATCTAAAAGCCTCAACTCTACCTAAAGTGAGATGGGAACAAAGGCAACACTAAATTGGTAACTAGAAGAAGTAAGTTACAAATGTCAACCCTTGTATAGTAACTTAAATAATCATGTATATTTACTTCCTTTTTCTTCTATAAAACAGCTTCTATTACTTTAACAATTGTCAGTGAATGTTAAACTGAAATTAGAATGTATAACCAGGAAAAATTCTGAGTGAACCAAAAGAAAAATTGATGTCAACTTCTAAGAATATGAATAATATGGAAACTTTTTATTATCCGTTTTTGGAAGAGAACATTTTAATTTAGAAAAAAATGATGTGTAGCATATTAAGCAAAAGCAAAACATCTTCATTATTGTATGGTATATGTTTAATTATTCATGAAAGTGTGAAGTAAACACTTAGAAGAAAATACATTGCGGTAATGAATGTACTACTTGAAGAATGTAGAAGTAAAATATTTTCCACAAATGTATTCTCATTTCTGGTGACAGACACTACTGCTGTGCCCATGTAACAGTCTGTCTACCTTCATCATTAAAAAAATTGTGGTGTGTGGAATAGAGATGGTCATCTCAGGCCTGTAATAAAACAAGTCTTAAGGAAAGCGAATATATGAAGAATAGGTGTCCCAAAGAGTGGAAAGACCCTGTTCTTTGAAGAAGAAGCTGAGCCACTAGACCAAACCTACTATCACCTATGTCCAGACTTCCTACAGGAAATAATACCCAAATTATTTGGGGTTGAGAATAATTATTCTTGAGTTCATATATATTCTAACTTATCCAAATAGGATTCCTAACTCAGACTGGTTTGCAAATTAAGTATACTTATTCTTCTAATTTATTCTCATCTTACCAATGAGACCTTCCCCACAACTCAGTAAAAGTAGAGACTCTTCTCTGGTACTCTTCAAAAAAACTTTATTATTATTATTATTTTATTTTATTCGTGCATTGTATTCACACATCTTGATGAAGTTCAGGATGATAGAGGCAGGCATGCAAACAGCACTCATTTAGCCCTCCCCCATTTCCTACCCTGTTTTCTCTTTCTTCCCTCCTTCCTGTGCTCAGGATAGTGATTGACTTTGATAAGTTTGTGTATGTATATCATGTCCATTGAGGTGTTTCCTCTTCCCCCTTCTCATTTCTCTCAAGTTGCTTTCTTCATTCATGTAAGGTTTCTCGTGCTTTGTTGGAAGTCCCTCCTATGTCCCAATTTCTCCCTAACATCCTCATATTAGGGAAAGCATCCGATTTTTCAATTTTTGTGACTGACTAATCTCACTTAGCATAATGTTGTTCAGTTCCATCCATTTCCCTAAAAATTACATGATTTTGTTCTTTATGGCTGAGTAAAATTCCATTGTGTACATATCCCACAGTTTTATATTTCATTCATCTCTTAATGAATATCTTGGCTATTTCCATAGTTTGGTATTTGTGAATTGTAGCTATAAACATTGATATGCATGCATTAGTCTGGAAATTTGGTTTTCATTCTTTTGGGTAGATACCCAGAAGTGGTATTGCTGGATCATAGGGTAGTTTCATTCTCATTCTTTTAAGGATACTCCATACTCTTTTCCAAAGTGGTTACACTAATTTGCAATCCCACCAACAATGTATTAGAATTCTACTTCATATAATTTCCAGCATTTGTTGTTGTTTGTGTTTTTGATGTTTGCCATTCTAATTGGGGTTAGGTAGTTTTTATTTGCATCTCTCTAATTGCTATTGATGATGAACATTTTTTTATACATGTATCTGCCATTTGTATTTCTTCTTTAGTGAAGTGTCTATTTAGTTCACTTGCCCATTTTTGATTGGGTTATTTGTTTTCTTGGCAATGAGTTTCTTGAGTTGTCTGTATATTCTAGGTATTAGTCCTCTAATAGAGAAGTAGCTGGCGAAAATCTCCTATTCTGTTGGCTCTCTGATGAACATTTTTTCTTGTATCTATTCTTTTTTGAAGTGTCTATTCAATTGTGTTGCCCATTTCTTGATTGGGTTATTTGTTTTTTTAGTGTAATGTATTTTTGTTCTTTGTATATTCTAGATATCAGTCCTCTATCAGAAGGATAGCTGGGAGAGATCTTCTCCCATTCTATAGGCTTTCTCTTTAGACTCTTGATGGTTTCCTTTGATGTGCAGAAACTTTTTCATTTGATGCACCACACTTATTAATTCTTGTTTGAATTTTCTGAGCTTTGGGCCTCTTGTTGAGAAAGTTTCTGCCTGTGTCTATATGTTAGAGTGTTGAAACTATCCCCTCCTCTAGTAGCTTCACAGTCTCTGGTCTAAATTTCAGACCTTTGATCCATCTCAAGTTGTTGACTCCTGTGCAGGGTGAGAGGTAAGGATTTAGTTCCACTTTTTTCTACAACTGGATAACCAGTTTTCCAAACATCATTTATTGAAAAGGCTGTCTCTTCTCCAGCATATATGTCTGGCCACCTTTGTCAAAAATCAATTGGCTAAAAGTGTGTAGATTTGTTTCTGAATCTTTTAATTCTCTTCTATGTGTCTATGTCTATGTGTCTGTTTTTGTGCATATCATGTTGTTTTTATTACTATAGCTCTGTAGTATAATTTGAAGTCAGGAATTTTAATGCCTCTTGTGTGGTTCTTATTGCTGAGAATTGCTTTGGCTATTCTGTGTCTTTTGTTTCTCTGTATGAAATTTGTTACCAATTTTTCTAGAACTATGGAAAATGACATTTTGATAAGAACAATCTAATTCCAAAGTCAGTAGAAGGCTGGAGATAATTAGAGCAGAATCAATGAAATAGAGAATAAAAAACAATACAAAGGATCTCTATTAGGTTCTTGATAGTTTCCTTTGAAGCACAGAAGCTCTTCAGCTTAATGCAATCCTTCTTATTGATCCTCACTTTAATTTCTTGTCACCAAAAGGCTTTTAGAACTGATCAACAAATTTAGCAAAGTATCTGGTTACAAAATCAATCTTAATAAATCAGAAGCTTTTCTGGATGCCAACTATAAATCCACTGAAAAAGAAATCCAGAAAACATTTCCACCCACAATATCCCCCAAGACAATTAAATACTTTGGAATAAATCTAACCAAAGAAGTTAAAGATTTGTACAAGAAAAATTATAAAACATTGAAAAAACAAACTGAAGAGGATGTTAGAAGATGAAACAACCTCCTATGCTCTTGGATAGGCAGAATAAGTATCATCAAGATGCCCATTCCACTTCCAAAAGTGATCTACAGATTCAATACAATACTCATTAAATTACCAAGGTCATTCTTCACAGACATAGAAAAGTCAGTCCTTAAATTCATTTCGAACAACAAAAAAACCAGAATAGCCAAAGTAGTTATTAGCAATAAGACCCATGCAGGAGGCATCTCAATACTTGACTTCAAACTTTACTATAGTATAGTATAGTTATATTATACTATAGTATAGCTATATTATATTATATTATAGTATAGTATAGTATAGTATAGTTATATAATTACTATAGAGTCATAGTAATTAAAAACAACATGATATGGGCAGAAAAGCAAATACATAGACCAATGGAGCAGAATAGAAGACTCAGCAATAAATTCACATACATATAGCCAATTGATTTTTGACAAAGGAGCCAAAAACATACATTGGGAAAAAAGATTTAGATAACAAATGGTGTCAGCCAAAATAGTTATCTACATTCATAAAAGTGGAAATAAACCCCACTATCTCACCCAGCACTAGAGTCAATTCAAGATGGATCAAAGACCTGGGACGGTACAGGTACTTAAAGAGGGCATAGGACCAACACTCTAACACATAGGCATGAGTAAAAATTGTCTACCTGCAAGTCACATCCAAGCCTTTTATATGTATGTATACATATATATGTATACATATATATATGCATAAGTATACATATATATATTATATATATACTATATATGTATGTATGTATGAATATATATGTCAAATAAATATGTATATATATTTCAAATATATAATATATATGTATATATATTTCAAATGGCATCTTACTAAGTTGCTGAAGGCCTCTATAAGTTGCTGAGGTTGTCCTGGAACCTTTGATCTTCCTGTCACAGCCTCCTGAGTAGTAGGATTATTATAAGCAGGTGCCACCAGGACCAACAATCAACCGATTTTAACTGCTTCAATAGCACTTGCCAAAATTATTAACGTTTCTTAATTACAAAAGGAAAAAGGTATTACTTTATGGCATGTAGATTTAGAGAACAATCCCTTCACCTTTCGCAATGTGATAGAACAAGGGGACAAGTGGACAGGACATGCCTCCTAGAAGTATACACTGTCATTCTTTGTGAAACAATCATGATCTGAATCTAACCATATGAAACACCAAACAAACACAAATTAAATTATGATAGAACCATTTTACACTTCTAAAGCCTATCAAGGTCAAGATGGAGATGAGGAAAAGAGGCTTAACAGGTGTGGGAACCAATTGCAACAAGTAGTGCTAGAGCAGATCTTGCACTGAGTTAAAAAAGAAAAAGAAAAAGAAAAAGAAAACAGCAACAAAAAACAAGTGCAGCACCTAAGGAGGACACTTGACAAATTGTGGATTATCTAGCCACAGCACAGATCCATATCAGCATTAAATATCTTGATTTTGATAATTGCAGTGTTGTTATATAAGATAATGTCCCTGTTTGAAGGAAATACATGCAAAGATATTAATGTGAAGAGGCAAGCTGTCTCCAAGTTACTGTCAAATGTTTCATGGCAGTCTGTCTGAAAAGTTAATGCATACAAAGACTCACAGCGAAAGCCTCAGCTCAAGGACCACTTGACTAGCTTTCCTGATCTTCCAGTGTGGCATATGTGTTGTCTCCCATTATATTGCCACTACCTTAACATATTTTATTACAATTAGTGATTTGTGTTTGTTCCTAGAGTTATTAAAACTATCTTAGGGCAGAAATTGAAAAATCTGGCTTTGATCCGTAGCTTACAGCACAGAACCTGCTATACCTAGGGACCTAATAAATGCTTATAAGGTAATGAAATATAGATGTATACATTTTCAAAAAATGTACATTGTACATGGAGAAGAAAAATGTATTACTATTAATGAAATGATTTGTAAATCTGCAATCTTATGAATTTAATACCACTTATTTGGCTGAAATTTATGGTGACCCTATGAATAATTTCAGAAGGCCCAATAGTCTAAGCTGAAAAATTTTAATATTCAGACTTTTAAAATCATTAATTTATACATAAGTGAATCCTTTTATATATTTGAAACAGAATAAATACAATTAAAATGGAACAAAAATATTATGTATCAATCTTAGGAAAACATACCAATTAAGTACCATTGCCTTAATATCAATGCATTTCTTAGTAGGAAGGAAGAATAAACTTTTACTTTTCTTTCTCCAAAGTTCTTATTTCATTCCATCATTTTTTGAAGGGAGTCTTTTTTGTTGTTGTTGTGTTGTGTTTGGTTTTGGTGCTAGGGATGGAAGCCAGGGGCATTTCACCTCTGAGCTACACCCTCAGCCCTATTGTATTTTTTATTTTGAAATAGTCTCACTGAGTTGCTGAGGATGGCAACAAATCTTTAATCCTCCTGTCTCAGCCTCCCAAATACTGGGATTACAAGAGTATGCCACCACACCTGGCTGATTTTTATTTGTTTGTTGGTTTGTTTGTTTCCTTGACTACCTATAGGCATGTTTACATAATTTACTTCCCCATTTGACTAATTTCTGCCAGTCTTTCATCTAGGATAAGTCTAAGGTGTTCCAATTCTAGTTATAAGTTTTCATTTTAATGTAAGTGGGTATTCTCAGAAGAGGCCCACCCTTTTCTCCTTGGGTACTTTCACGCCACATGGAGAATTCAGACTCTCATCACTCCAGTGGTAGCTGATTTCCCCATTTGGCTGATCCTGTCTGGGATCAGGTGGGTAGTTCAACATGAATTCAATGGTCCAGCAGGCAGATCCAAATGTCCCTCATTCTTAGCAAGATGCCACTCATCTCTCCTCTATTAGTAAATAAGGTAACAATTTGGTATTATCTGTTAATGCTTTATTTCTTCATTATTTTTCACAACTCTGGTGGAGAAGAAGAGAGATATTGTTGGATATCTCCTTGGATACCAACACAGTAATATGTGACTGATAGTATATATTCTTACTCTAATAAATTTTGGTGATAAAACCATCCTGAGAAATTTATAACTACTTGAAATACTATATTTGGATATTTTTGTTGTTGTTGTTGAGAACAGACCTCTTATAAAGAAGAAAGCTAAAGGAAAGGATGTTAAATTGAAGTCAATTGCAAGGTCCAGTTTGAAGCAAATCTATCCAGCTACAACCTAAAACTAACTTTATTGTTACATTGTCAAATAATCTTACTGGCTTACTGGATGTGTGTATGTATATGTATATATGTATATGTACATTTATATATATATGAATATGTATGTATATGTATTTATGTATATGTATCTATGTATATGTATATGTATGTATATGTACATGTGTGTGTAAGTATATAAGTGTATATATGTATATATATGTATATAGAGAGAGATAAAGAGAAACCCTCATTTTTCTCAAGATGCAAATGAGATAAAAATTCCTGTTGAAAGGCTGAATATCTAAGCATTCTTTAGAACCCTCAGGTATATACTATACTCAAATAGAGGTTTCCATAGTATATTCCCAGAAAGTTTATTGTGGTCACATGAAATGAGCTGAGTGGGATACTGAAAAATACTGGGTTGCACAATACTAATCAGACTTATCTTTGCAATCCATTAATATATGAAGGTCCAATGTGAATCTATGGAGGTGGATATGGTACACAGTAGTCTTGTTCATTTGGGTAGTCTTCATCCTAAGATATTTATCTCAGTCATAATCTCCAGGAGCAAAGAAAAAGGCTTATGGTTTTGCTGTTTCTGCGGGAGTATATGCCATTTCTAGAACTTGCTGAGGTGACTTCAGACCCAGGTTGTTGGGTGTTGGCCTTGCCTACCCAGAAACACTACTTTTTCAGTTTTCTCAGGAATGGTTAAGCTCTAGAGAACTCATTAATACTAAATAAACTTAAAGGAAACAGAGTTAAAAACTGGCATGCCCATTTATTCACTTACACCAAGCACAACACTGCCCTGTGTAACAGGGTATTTACATCGGCAAGTACACGCTACTTCCCAGTAAAAATGTCTTCCTGGGAAGTGAAAATAAGATCAGATGATGTTTATGGTGAATCAGGGGTAAAATAAAAGGGATTATATAATAAGGAGTACTGCATTGAAGTAATGATAGAAAAATGCATCCTTTCACATATTCGATTCATACCTGCCAAGAAGTAAAGGACAGAATCAAACCAACCAAAACTACCCTCTTTCTGAGTTTATGAGCCATTGCTTACTCAACCCTGACATATTTTAGTATTTACTAAAAAGAAATTTTCCTTATAAAGTAAGATTTTGTTATACCATTGCTTTATGATGGCTATTTCACAATTAATTGCTTTCTTCCTTATCTTTCATTACTTACATTTCTGATTACTATCTCCCCTGTGGGGTTTTGGGAAGAAAGTTCCATAAGCTCCATGCTGAATTTTAGAAGACAGATTCATCTTATCATCAGCACATGTAAAACAGCCTGTTAGGGAGGGTTACTTTTACAAATGGCTAGTCTCATTTGTTTTGTGTTTAATGATACCAACTTCAATCCTCAAGGTAATATTTCATAGCCTATATTTATATATTTTAGGGTACTTTCTACTTAAGAAGCATAATACTAGACTATATAACCTAAAATGTTCTCTCTGTTGCTGCTTGATGTTGAGATTTTACACGATAATAATGTTGTTATATGTTTTTGTTTATAATGAAGGTGGGACCAGGCTGGGAGATATACAGCTGCAAACACTAGTGCTTCAATGATGCTCATATTCAAAGATTTGGTACAGGATATACTTACAAGGTGCCTCCCTTTATGGCCAGGCATTGCAGTTGGTTTGGTGACAAGAAGATTAATAAGATTTAGTATGCAATTCCAAGGGTGTATTGAATGTATTAAATATATATCAGAACTTGTTCTCAGGTTGAGCAAATGACCATCTATTACCCATTCCATTTCCTAGAGTTCCAAAAATGAATTGGGTTCCCTTGAAAATATCTTTCCTCAAGGCCACTTAATATCCTACTATTAAAGTCTTCATTTTGCAATAACAATTTATTTTGTGTTGCATGGAAATATCCCAGAAAGAATGTACCTTGTTGTCAGCCATGTGAGAGCTGAAAGAAAGAGGCTGGGAGGCAAAAACCCTGACTCAACATGTCACTGGCTGGACGAGCTTTGTCCTAAAAGGCATGACATGAAGCACATCCTGATCTTAGTGCTCTGCAATTTTACCTTGAATGAGTCACTTATCCTGTGTGG
Organism: Graphiurus murinus; assembly: GCA_004027655.1. Taxonomy (NCBI): domain Eukaryota; kingdom Metazoa; phylum Chordata; class Mammalia; order Rodentia; family Gliridae; genus Graphiurus; species Graphiurus murinus. Next base: position 35,660 of record PVLC010007451.1, on the reverse strand, counting down.
CCTGCATTTTCTGTATCTTAGAATGGTTATGAATCAGATGACTCTATGTTAGGCAGATATCCTAATGACTGAGCTAGACAGAGTTTAAGAAACTAAAAGTTACCAGGGATTAAAAAGGCAAAGATAGATCTAAATGCTTTACAAGGTTATATTTTGTTTTGTTTTGCTGTGTTTTCTCTAGTTGTTTTGAAGCTGTGCATTTGAGATCATGTGAAACAACATTTTCTAAGCTTTTGTGATTAGGTTGGTAGAACAAATATGTAGTGTTTTTTTTTTCTTTTTGGTACTGGAGACTGAACTTAGGGACATTCTACCTCTGAACTATACCCTAGCCCCATCTTATTTTTTGTACTTTGAAACAGGGTCTTACTAAATTGTTGAGGCTGGCCTCAAACCTACAATTCTCCTGTTTCAGTCTCCCAAATACTAGGATTACAGGCATACACAATAGTCCCAACTCCTGTGTGTTAATTTCATATGTGGATTTAACTGTCTTTGTTGTTCCCAGATTAAACATTATTTCTGGATGTGTCTGAGAGTGTTTCTGGATATGATCAGCATTTAAATGAGAGGATTCAGTAAAAAGACAATCATTCACAATGTGGATAGGTATCATCCAACCCACCCAGGAGCTGAACAGAACTAAAGGCAGAGGGAAGAGTGTTCTCCTTTCTTCTTGCCTTACTGCTTGAGTGCTTGAGCAAGAGTATCTTTTTTTTTCCCTCTTATTTTGAGTCTGGGACTTATGCCACCCATCCTCTGTTCCTTAGGCTTTACAGTTGAACCTGAATCATACCACCAGCTTTCCTGGTTCTCCAGCTTAAGGATGGCAGATAGTGAGAGTTAGCCTCCACAGTTGTAAGAACCAATGCTTACTAAACCATATATCTATCTATCTCCCCTCCATCTATTCCTGAGGAGAACCCTAACTGATACAGAGGGTACTCTCTTTGCTTTAGTATCTTATCCAGTATCCCATAGAAAATTGTAATAGAACCAGGAAAAGGTGGGAGATCACAAAGCCATAGAAAGTGAGGTTTCATACTGTTTTATAAGGTTAATTTTTAGAAAGCAAAATGGAGGCCTGGCATTGATAACTCACTGTCTTGTAGGTTGTAGACAGCAAAAACCAATAGTCCAGGTTCTTATGGTGTTTCTCTTTCTCATATTCTACTGTCTTCTATAACAAAGAGATGTTAAAAAATTATTGCCTAGGTCAATCCTTGCATCATTTAGATGAGAAAACTGTAGCAATAGAACTATGAGTACAAACTAGGTATCCTAATGAACAGCAGGTATTCATATTTTCCCGTATTTGATTTATATTTTACTTTATGTAACAATTGCTGGAAATAAAAGCAGATGACATGAAGTCTAAAATGCCTACATATTATGTACACAGTGATAAAAACTCTGTCATGAAATACTGTGGTGACTGTAGAAACATCCAAGACAGCATAATGACTTTAAATTAATCTTGTTTTTATCTATTCAAATTCTGTTTCTATCACTGATAAGTGATGTTTTTAAAAAGAGCATGCCTTGTTTTCTCTCAGATGTGGAAGCTAGAGAGATAAAAGGAAAGAAATGGGACCTCATGAAAATGAGAAGAGACTAGTCAAGTAGTAGAAGGAATTGGGAGAGAGAGGAGGGAAGGGATAGGGGAGGGATGGGGAAGAAAGCAGACTAGATAATGTTCTGCACATATATGAAAGTATCACTCTGTATCTCATTATCATGTATAATTACAATAAAAAATAATTTTAAAGAACATGCTTGCTATATTATATGACTTCATTTTGTATGAAACGAGCACGTTATTTTTCTATTCCAGCATATAAGCATATTCTATCAGCCATACACTCCTGCTTATGTCTGATGATATACAACAAAATTCTCCTAAGTGGACTGATTTTGAAAGGCAGCACTAATTCTGGTAGTGTATGTAAAGCATTGCTATGCCAGGCTTCTTTCACTGGTTATTACATTTGGCTAAAGCACATGTTAATAATTATAAGTAGTGCTAAATTGTTTCATGAAATCTCACATAAATGTGTGGAGGTCAGAGGAGACAGACTTTTGTTCACCAACACTTGTCACAGGATTGTTTAGCTTTGAAAGATAATCTATATTTTTCACAAGGCTAAAACTGGTGAGAATATAATAGATAAGAACTGCACTATACTACCAATAAGTAGTCTTTAAAGGTAATATGGAGTTTGGAAGGTCATCCATCTCTGAATGTAAACCAACTGACCGAAAAAGCTACTGAGTTATTCAATGTATTCATTTTACCTTATGTTCCCTGAGGCCTATTTCAAAATGCCACATTTGCCTTTACTTGTGTATTTTCCATCCTTGATACACGGGTTAAATTGTTAATGCTTTACTTTCACTTCCTTAAATTTTTTTTAATCAAACTTTGCTTTTTCTCTCCCTGGGGAACAACAAATGGACAGCTTTCCTCTCTCGTACTCTCCCTTCCATTACCATCACAGCAGAATGCATCTGAGACTGCAATAATTCAGTGATGAAATACAAAATGTCGCAATGCCATCTCTCCTAAAGTGAACTGAGATTTTGTTATGCCATTTTAGGTGCACTAATAGCAACTCAAGTCCCATGGAGTATCCTAATGTGAATTTAATGAGCTGATAGCATATAAATGACAGTACTGTGAGGGTGAAGGTGACATAACCTTTTTCTTTCTACTTGATGTTTGTCTTTGAAAAACTACAGATCTGCTCAAAATGTACTACATTATTACTAAGTGGCACATCATTCACCAAAGAAGCTACTATTGTCTCAGCATTTAGGAATATCTTTTTCTCTTTTACTGGAACAAGTAGCAAGAGCAATTTTTTTTTATCATTAGGATAATAAAAATCTAAGTAGTCTTTTCTCTGAACAAACACAAATTATGTTGTGCTCTGATGTCTGTTTTGCCATAGGCTGATGGTCTCCAGTGACAAATATTTACTTATATACCCTATAGCCTTGGAATGTCATAGTCGGTGATGTAACAACACTAAATTGGACATTAGAGATAGTGAAATTATTCACTGTTTATGGAACATTATTTGAAGGAGCTATGAAGAAAGTATAGAATATTTGTCAATTTCAATTGATTCTGCAGTTCAGTCTTTCAGGATAGCCCGTGGCTTTTGAAAATCCAGGTAACCAAATTAATTTGCAGTAGCAGAATTTACCCTTGGCACATATTGGAAATGGAATGAGGAAAGAGTTGACATTTTTAATATACTCTCATTTGTGCATTATAATTATACATCATCTTAAGATTCATTGTGATAGAAACATACATGCACACAGTACCTGGTATACTTCCCTCCATAGCACCCCACTCCCTCCTCCTCCTCATTCATAATATTGAAATTGGTATTGTTAATTTTACATAGGCACATTGGGTTTTTTGAAATCGTTCTTTCAAGTGTCCCTTTTTCCCTTACTCACATCGTTCTGCAAGCCCCCTTCCACTATTTTACTCATTTCTCTCCCCATTTATTTGAAGTTTTTGTGTTCTCCCAATTTTTCTCTAGTTTCCACATATGAGAGAAAACATATGACCCTCCACTCCTTGAGATTGGCTAATCTCAGCATTTTTTTAAAAGAAGATAAGAAAAATAATTCAGTATTTTTGATGGTGATCAGTAATAATGAATATAGAATAACTTTGCAAAAGTTTATCACACTTCCATTCATGTTTGTTTGGTTGTATTTCTCTTCTAGAAATACTAAGTCCATATCAGAGCATGCTGGAGGATTTGGGCTTGTGATGTTAATGGAATGTTTACATGAAATGGACAAGAATGAGTTGCCTACATACCCCATGTGTCACTACACTGAACGTCTTTAGTGTTCCTTCCATTTACAAAGGAAATATATAGCGCAAATATTTTTTGCAATTCTTTGAGATTTTTAATTGAACTTCTTTAATTTACAAATGAAGAAACTGGGACCAGAGGATTTGTGTGATTTTCCGAAGCCTCAAGTGTAGCTGAAATAACAGAGCTAAGCAAGATTAGAACACCTTTCCTCCAATTCTTTATTCTCTGCTTGTTTCACTCTCATGGTTATGTCAAGACATGATAAAGACATGAAATCCATATGATTTTTAAAATTCATTAGCTATTCATGCAGGACTAAATAACTAACATGGACCCTGATCTAAGTTAGAGTTGACATGCTAACACTAAATTTAAAGATCCCTCAGCAAAATGTATCAAAACTCGGTAAGTATAATAAACTCTCCCAAACAAAGTATGCCTTGGGTTGTACTTTATGAAAATAAAAATTAAGCAGCTTAAGAGTCTCAAAAGTTTGGATTTTGGCAAAGTTCAAAAATCTTTGGTTGCCAGGTGACAAAGCAAAACATATCACATATGCTTAACAACCAACATGTACATATTTTGTCTTTCCAAGGTTTCTAGGGCTGGTCAGGCGTAATGAAGCATTACTGCTGAAGGAGCTTCCAGCAGAGGCAAATGTTTATCTGTTTCAGAAAGCATTTTCTTAATCCTTAACAAAAACAGCCCAATAGTTCTCATTGTTTAATGACTGAGTAAAGGCTAATGCTACCCAATAGAGATTGTATTATTCTTTATAGTTGTATTGTCTCAAGGATAGTATTTGTTAAATGAAAATTACTAGATACATTTTGGTAGCAAAGCATTAAGTATATGGGAGATTCCCTCTCCATGGCCTATAAAATCATTGTAATATTTGGCATGTTTATTGCCATTAAAATTTCAAATTATTTCAGTAACTTTATGATATCATATTGAATTCTGAATTTTGTATTGCATTTTACATATATCAAATGTATTTTTCAGGCTTATAAAAATCACTTTGAAGCAAAAGACCAGTCATAAAATCTCTTATTATATTTAATTACTGGCTGCGGAAAAAAAAAGTAGAACGATGTGTTATTCTCAGACACGTTCTGTTGAAACTCAATCTATGCCTACTAAGGAACAATTATAATTTCTCCCCACTTAAAAGTCAACAACTGACTTACTGGCTACTCTAGCAATGCAATTTAGATAGAATAAAATAAAAATTATATTTGATTTTTGAAAAGGACCTGTAAGTTTTTAGTTCTATTTTTAAATATTTATAGTAAAATATGATTAACATGTAGTGAATCAAAAAATAGAACAACTATTATGATTTGAAAAACAACAACAATGGCCTTTCTTTAGGTATTTTAGTTTTCAGAAATATTTTATGTTTTCTGTGGATATAAGATTTTTATCCTGAGACACAGTATATTTCTTCATTCACTTCACATCAATATGACAAACTAGAAATTTTATAAGAGAGTTTAATAGTACTTTATTTTATTGATTTCCAAAAATATTGTGTTAAAAATTGTTAATAAGTATTCTATTTATTCTTTAATAGAGTTGTTGAGAATCTCACAATAAATTACTGCCCTAGAATGTCTGTATTAAACTATAAATATTCATAAAATATACATAAAGTTAGTTTATGTAGATTTCTCCAGTAATTTGACCCACTTGAGTTTTCATGGTGTTTTGTTAGATGTTATTTAAATTATTTAAATGAGGCATACTTTTTTTTAAACTAAAGCAAATAATACAAATATGTGCAAAACAAGTAATGGAGAAACATGTTCTAGAAGTTTAATGTCTTCCATAATTTTATCTCATGAAAAGGCTTTTTGTCAATAATGTATGCATATTCCTTTAATTGTTATCTTTTCTATATACATTAGTAATTTTCTGATATTTATATAAAGTAGGATCATGCTGCTATTTTGTTTTTAACATTCTATCCTTCAAATATCAATATATTCAGTGTATTTGTTTTATTTTTGACAAGCTGAAGATATCCATATATCTACATATCAAACACATGTATCATAACCAAACACATGTATCATATGAATATATGATGAATTACTTTAATCTTTTCCATTTATTTATACTTGAATTCATCAAAATTTTATAAATTTTCACATAATATTACAGTAAACTTTTATATATGTATGTGTAGTATGGAATTATTTTTATAGAATAAATTCTCAAAAGTAGAAATGCTAAGTCAAAGTATTAAATAAAAACTAAATTTTTATCCCAAAAAGTGTGCAATATTAATTCAAAAATTTATAAAAGTGAACTACAATTGCAACAACTCAGGATATTTTCAAATTGTAAAATATTATTCAAAAGTTCAATTGAGTTTAGTTTTTAAATAAATTACCTTCTCAATTGTGCCTTGGCTTTTTTTTTTTTTTTTTGCGGTACTGGGGATTGAACTCAGGGGCATTCTACCTCCGAGCTACACCCCCAGCCCTATTTTTTATTCTTTATTTTGAAACAGGGTCTCACTAAGTTGCAGAGTGCCTCACTAGGTAGCTGAGACTGGCCGCAAACCCGGATCCTCCAGTCTCAGCCTAGCCTCCCGAATGCTGGGATTACAAGTGTGTGCCACCACGCCCAGCTCATGCCTTGGCTATTTGTAATAGTTTTTAGTGAATTTTTATTGATATTATGCTAGCTTTTAAATTCTATTTCAACTGTTTCCTGCATCAATTTCCCGGTTGATCTATAAAAACTCTTTATAGACAATGGATATATGACTGTCAATCACATGTAACAGATATTTTATCCCACTATATCACTTGCCTTCAAATTTATATTGCAAGTTAAAGATCCAAAATTTTGTCTAAATGTTTTAATCTTTTCCATTATTGCATTACATATTTATTTATATATTCTAACCATTTCTAATTAATGAGGGTTTAGCAAAAGAGGACTATTACAAGTCTTCATCAAAATTTCAAGTGGCTGAGATGACAATATAGCAAAGTTCACACTTATTTTTATTTTAAATGGGAAAATGTCTACTAATGCCATACTTCTCTACTCTAAGATGTTACAGAAGTGAAATAAACCTTTGTTTCCGTGAGTGTGGTAGTAACTGACTCAGTGAGTACTGCTGAAATTATTGATCACACAGCAGACATCTAAGAGGAGCAGAAGCACTCACTTGTATTCTTAACCAGATGAGTATGGTGGGTATGGTGGGTTTGGGGTTTTATTGTTAACTAGAAATCTTACTTAGGATTTCACTCTTTGTTTGGCCTATGGGCAACATTCTGGCACCTGATCTGACTCAAGAGAATACCAATTTAATCCTAGACATTCCTGTGGTAGTCTACTGCAGAATTCTACTGCCCTTCCTATCAGATAGCATGCCAGCCATCTTTCAAAGTAGCTCAATCTCTGAGAAAAATAAGGAATAGAAATAAGTGGCTCCCAATTCAAAATTAACCCAATTTTAATTTAAGTTCTAAACCTGAAGTTACAGCAGGGTACACAACCCTAAAGAGCAAATTATTTTCTTCTCTCAGACTGGAGACAAAATGTTAAAAAGTGCAAGAGAAGTCCTTTCTCATCTCACTGTAACAAAGAATAAAAGTGATATATCTCCTTTCATTTCTTCAAAATTAAACTTCAGGTATATATGCAGTTCAAGGAATTGTGCCAGGTACTGTGTAAGATACAAAGAAGAATGACATGATTTAGAATTATTATTGTTATTATTACATCAGCCAAACTATTTCATGGAAGAGGTAACAATTTTACTGAGCCTTGAAGAGTGAAAGATACTTGTATATGAAAATATGTAGGAAAGACTACCCCCAGGGAGAGGAATGATTTTGTAGAAAAATATGGTACCTAATCAGAGCCAAACTCCTCCCTTGACCTCAGACAAAATAGCAATAGTTAAAAATCTTTCACCATCAGAATTGACCTAATGGTTTAACACTATGGTATGGTTTTTATTCTGATCATCTGTCTCTCTAAATATTTATCTATTCTTTTGCTCTTATATCTTCTCAACTCTTGGCCATAACTATGAGTATAGAATTATTTGAGTAATTTTCTTAAATAAGAATAAGAGATTAGTGGATTGACTTTTACCTGTAGTACAGAAAAATACTTTGAATTTTTTATTCATAATTACTTTTGTCATAAAAATAAGAGATCCAATAAACGTCACAGTAATAGACTTACAATTTTAATACTTGCTTTTATTATGTCCTATTTTATTTTAGAATCTTTGTTATTTCTTCTGATGCAAATGTTTTTGGTTTTTTAATTTTAATTTTTATATTTATTTATTTATTTATTTATTTATTTATTTATTTATTGCAGTACTAGGGATAGAACCTGGGAGCCTTCTACCACCAAGCTACACTCCCAGACCTATTTTATTTTTTATTTGGAAATAGGATCTCACTAAGTTGTGGAGAGATTCACTAAGTAGCTAAGACTGGCTATGAACCTGTGATCTTCCAGTCTCAGCCTCCCAAGTACTGGGATTACAAGCAGACATCACCATGCCTGGCTTGATATAAATGTTTTGAGGAGGGTTGAATTCGATTATCAGGAAAAAGAGTACATACACACTACTTTTGACTTTTCTGTTTGTAGTCCTGGATGTAAGCATTTATAAAAGTCAGCACCTGTTGGGGGCCTAGTTCCGCCGGCTAGACCCCGCCTCTAGATGGCGCCTGGCAGAGTGCCAGAAGCGGCTGCAGGTGGAAAACATTCTGGAGCTGCCCCACGCCAGAGCGCATGCACCAGCACGCCCGGCTCGTGGCGGCCCAGGTGAGAGCTGTATGAGACGCCTCGTGGCTTAGGCCCTGCGCGGCTTTAAGAGCCTCCGCCTCTTGCCAAGAGAGAGTTGTGGTTGTTGTTGTCGCTGGGGAAAGAGTTGCTGTTGGGGAAAGACTGGAGTGGGTTGCTGGGGAAGTTCTGGGAGGAAAAGTTGTGGGTAGCTAGTGGAAGACGGATTGCTAGAGAGAGGGGTTATTGAGAGTCTGTTGGAAAGGCACTATTTGGAAAAACGACTTCTGTGCTGTGTTTGTTACTGCTTGTGTAGTGCCTTTGATCCCAGAAAGAGAGAGATATAATAAAGAGAGGTTCGAACCAGCAACATTCAGGCAGCGTCTTTATTGGGGCCTCATGGTTGAGGGTTCAGCCTGGGGCGCCCGATAAGCACTATTTTGTTTCTGGGTCCTACTGGGACCAACATAGTAGAATAACTTAAAGGGAAATGAAAAATCAATCAAATACTTCAGCATATGTATTGAAAAGTACTGTGTAGGAAAGTTGTCAATTTTATCTGATAGTTGCAAATGGAAGCTCTTCCAAGAATTCAACCTACAGCCTAAACACAATATATGAGGCTGACACTCCTGAACAACCAAGTTGCATGCACCATCCATTTGGCATTCACAGGGTGTGTAGATTGTCTCTGAGAAAATGAGCCTATCAGAATATGGGAATAGCTTGTCAGCATAAATTCCATCTGTGTAATATGGGTCCAAGTGACAGAAGAACACTGGAAGAGAATGTTTCTGTTTTGTCTCCAACCTAGGCTGTCATTCCATGTGTCTCAATATCTCTGACCGTGATTTAGATGCCATGAATAAGTAAGTAGTGTCATCCTGTTAAAATGATTTGTTCAGATCAATCTTGAACTTGATTATTTCAGTAAAATAAATGGAGGAAAATTTTGAGGAGATTACTTCTCAGTTGAAGGATACATGTGTATGAAGCCAGGAGAATGGTTTACACCATTCTTTCAATGAGCCCATAAGCCTGATTACCTTTCTTTTTTTTTTTTTGGTTTTTTTTTGGCGGTACTGGGGATTGAACTCAGGGGCATTCTACCTCCAAGCTATACCCCCAGCCCCATTTTTTATTCTTTATTTTGAAACCGAGTCTCACTAAGTTGCGGAGTGCCTCACTAGGTAGCTGAGGCTGGCCGTGAACCCGGATCCTCCGGTCTCAGCCTCCCGAATGCTGGGATTACAAGCGTGCGCCACCACGCCCGGCTCTGATTACCTTTCAAGTATATGAAGATCACCATCTCATTAGAACTTTATGGAAAGAAATTGCATTCCTTAAAATCAGAATATGCCAAATTTCATTGGCACTAACATGAATTAAAATCTAGTTTACCTTAAAAGGAGAAACACTAAGAGAAATGCAAATGACTTAAATTAAAAAAAAAAAAAAAGAGCATATCTCTTGTGGTTTTCACGAGAGGGAGCCAGATTGGGAAACCCTCAAGGAAACAAAGCTTGAGCCATACAAGCAAATGGTCACTGCTGCAAAGTCCAATAAATTCAAGCTTTGTGTATACAAGTGGATTGCGTGGCTTTGGAAACCACACCTCCATCAGTTTATACACATGGATCTAGTCCTGCTGTTACCAGTCAGATTGTAAGCTTTGATTTATGCATTTTGAATGTTTGAGGTTTTGCTTGGCTTTGGATTCATGCTTTTTCTGTCTTTGTATTTTCTTTCTTTCTTTTTTTTTTTATTTGTATTCCAGAAACAACATTTTGTCCAAAAACACACACTAGAATCTTAATTATATGTACATACAATGTCATTTCATAGAACTTACATATATAATATAATCCAAATAGCCTGAATCAATGTTAAGCAGAACTTCTCTAACTGAAATATGGAAATTTGTGTAACCTGCAATTATAAGACGCACAGTTACAGGAAAGAAAATTTTTCCAATCTCTTCTGGGAACTCTACATAACTTATTTATTGACCCCACATTTGATTTATAGCAAATGAAATGAATTGCCGTCAAACTCCCCAAAATGCAATTATTTCCATAGGTCACAGATCTAAAATATGCTGTAAGAAATTCAAGTTAGAAGCAACTAAGCCCTTTAGTGTTGTCCATGTCCTTTAATGGACAAATAAAAAAAAATAATGTCAAAATTATTGGTTCACTGATTTGTTTAAGATAGTATAATCTGTTAACTCAGAAGCTATGCTCATCTACCCATCTCCTGTACCCAAATAGAGGTTTCTTTTCTCTACAACATATGAAATGACGAAAACCTTCAAAACCTTAAATATAATACTTTTCTTTATATTGAGAAAAATATTTTTCACCTTGTGGATGAAAAATTTGGATAACCAAGGAGCCTGATGAGCTGGCTTTCTGTGGGACAGAATAACTTTCATTAATCCCATGCTATCTTTTATCAGGCCTCTCGCACTAGTACTTTGTCTGAAACACCAAAACAAATTGAACAAACAAGCAGGACCTGGTGGTGCATGCCTGTAATCCCAGTACTTGGGAGGCTGAGACAGGAGGATCATAGGCTTGAAATTAGCCTCAGCATAGCAGGGAAACCCTGTTTCAAAAAAGAGAGAGGGGTGGGGTGTAGCTTGAAGGTAGAATGGTCCTGGGTTAAATCCCCAGTACCACCAGAAAAAACAAACATTCATATACAAGGAGAAGTGAGGGAAGAAAAAGGGGTGGGTAAAAAGCAGGAGAGAGAAAATTTCAATTTTCTGATGGACCAGCTGCTGTAAAAGATCACAGTAACAAGAGTGTCTCTCCCTGTGACATTCTAAAATTAGGGCAATCAGTGACTACTCCTGAAAACTTTATAAAAATTATGTTTGTTATTCTTTCAAATATTATATATTCTATTACTTATATATGACAGGTTTTATGTTTAGATATTAAATGTATCATTGCTACCTCCTCTGTAATGGATGACCTTGTGGGACTAATGGGGGTCATGATTTGCCCAGGTAACAAGGTCATAAGACCTTAACTATCAGTTAAGTTCTTAAATATCAAAGCATTTCTTCCTGAATAGTGTAGAGGATTTTTAAATTAGGAAATTTGAAATAAGTATTTGTTTAGAAGTAAAATAATGATATGTATGAAAACATCTTGCTTCTCAAAATAAACACATACTTAATTACTTAGCATATAATTACAGGTGCAATTTTCATTAAGTTCCATTTTCTATATGATAGGGTAATATCGCTAAATGCTGAGAGAAATAAGCAAAGTCTTAGACTGCTGTATTTCAACACTGGATGCTGAATTAACAGGAGATTTAGAAAGATCAATGCCTGTGATTCACACTCATAGATAACAAGTTAACTAGTCCAAGGTGCTGCTTAGGCATTGAGTTTTTTTTGTTGTTGTTTTGTTTTGTTTTTTTTTTTTTTTGCGGTACTGGGGATTGAACTCAGGGGCATTCTACCTCCGAGCTACACCCCCAGCCCTATTTTTTTTATTCTTTATTTTGAAACCGAGTCTCACTAAGTTGCGGAGTGCCTCACTAGGTAGCTGAGGCTGGCCGCGAACCCGGATCCTCCGGTCTCAGCCTCCGGAATGCTGGGATTACAAGCGTGTGCCACCATGCCCAGCGGGCATTGAGTTTAAAAAAAAAAAATTCCCTAGGAGATTGTGGTTGCGGGCAATGTTGGGAATGCTCTCATCAATGTTCTCAAAGCCATGCCTTTTGGTTCTTACCTGTATCTGTCTGCTCCTGTCCATTTAACATGGAGCTACAGGTGCTTCCATGATCAGGTTCTGCTGAATGTGTATCTTGAGAGATGATGGGCACTTTATTAAAAAGATAAATTGGGTCTGAAAAGAGAAAGCTGAAACCCTTCTCCTCTCTGAATACTCCCAGAAAAACAAATAGAGCAGAAATAGTCTCTCCTCAGATGTGTAACAAAATTTAGATGAAAGAATAAACATATATAAATATATATGTTTATTTATATATATGTATATTTATTTATATATATATGTTTTTATACATAAGTACCCTTGGAGTATCATGGTTGCATGAGAGCACTGAGGCTTCATAGCTTCAAATGCATAATCCATTCATATCCCTTGTAACTCCTTAATCTGTATGTATTTTCTTGAATGGGCATATAATGCCTTGGAGCTCTATTTGCATCTGTTTTCATCTTCCTGCAACTATCAGGAACTCAACTGTATATATGAAAATTCAGCTTCACCACAGGCTAATTAATATCTCTCTTCTACAAATGTATCCTTTCCATTTCTTTGGTTTGGTATCATAATAGAATTCTTATTTCCCCATAGTGGAGGGAAATTAATTTCTTGTCTTTTACCATATCAGCAGGGACCTTTCTTGACTTCTCTTTCTCTTTTAGCCAAGGAGTTCTTTCCATTTGGTAACCTCAGTGTCTATTCTGTTTGCTCTGAGCCTCTAAAATACAACCCTGCTTAGCTGTGTATCACCATCACAGGATTCTCTCATTTATATTTTCCCTTTGCAATGCAATATTCATGCACATTGTCTTGCTCTGCAGCATTTAAAACATTTTTCTGACAATTTAGAAAAATAACTTCTTTTAGTCACTGCCCTGTGTGTTTGATGTGTTGTTTTTCAGCACCGTGACATGAGTTGTTTACACCCTGAGAGGCATCACAATCCATTTCTATGATTGACAAAACTGATCGGTTAGAGGAATCACCTGGAAAGCTTATTAAAAATAGTCTCACCTCAGAACCATTCAGAGAACCACTGAGAGCAGGGGCCAGGAACTCAAATTGTATAAAACTCCATGAATTGTGGCCTAGTGAGCAACATTTGAACTTTGGAGCCAGGCAGTTCAAATCTCAGTTGATTAAATTCCTAAGGTCCAATTTTTCATCTCTGAATACGCATTAATTCATGGGAATCTGTGAACATCAAATGAAATTATCCATATAAAAACAGTACAAAGTAATACATCAATAATTATTGTCTTTCTCCTTTCCTCAGAACCAGTAATGAATCAGTATATAAAGAGATTTGCTACCCAAATGGTTTATTTGCAAACAATAGAAATTTTTTCTGTTACTTTTTCATTCTTCTTTTTTCCAAAAATGTTCCTTTTTATTAAAGGAGAAAGACAAAGAATGAAGCCTTGGGCTTCCTTTACTGAGATTGCAGTTCACATACAATTTGAAGCCATTTAGTCCATAAAACACAAATCCTTTCTTTCTTCCTCCAACTTGGCCTGTCCTTTCCCCTTTATGGAAAGGTCTGTGCTGTACCCAGCCACTCTGCTAAAATTGACATGAAGAAGAGAACTTTGACTTTGCTGTTAGCAAATAAACCTCACTTAACTGCTTCTTTATTTTCATTGGATGCATTAATTGCATGATTTTTTTGTCGTTGTTGTTGGTGTTTATATTCAGATTGCATTTCCAAAGTGGGAACTGTAACACAGATAAGGAAGACCACAAAAGTCATTAGGTCCTTTTGTACTGAAATTTGCAAGAAAGAAAAATAATAAGAAAAAATTCAGTAGTCACATCTTTGGTAACCAGTTGATTAATTTCTGTGCCTGAACACTTGATGTTCTGCTTAAAAACACAGTTACGGTCAGCACTGGCAAGCTCAACTCAGTAGAATTAGCTTGTAGGGAAAAATATAATCTTTCCTTCACAAAGAATAAATCAGAAAGCACAGGAAATCAATGAGAAATAGAAGGCATTTACAAAATAAAATCTAATTGGAGGCTTAATGTGATCCTGAGAAACAACAGAGCAATTGGAAAGTATTTGTTGAAGAAGGCAGGCTTCTACTGAAGAGTAAATAAATAGGAACCTCTACAAAATAAATCTTGACCAGAGATAGAATCACATCTGTCCCCCTAATCACAGGTGGCATCTTTCTGGGTTGAAACATTTTGTCAGGAAAAACAGACAACATTCTCTGGGAAATGGGAGGTATACAGGTGAAATCTAATCGGATTGCCATGTCATCACAGGTACGTTTCCTGTCTTCTTCCAAGCCCTCTTGACTCATTGGTCCTTCTTGACAATTTTTTTCCTATGTAATATGCAGTAGGTTATTTCACCTCCCTTTCTCACAGTGACATGATATAAAGGCATTTAAAGGGTTATCCATGTCAAGCTTGCTATACCTAGTAATACACATGTAGAATGTGTGGCATTGTTAAATAGCTGGAGATATATATGAGTTGACTCTTAGATTACAAAGATCTTATATTCATCCCGAATACAATGCTTCCATAGTTTCACCTTGGTAACAGATTCTTGACCCTCTCAATTCTCTGTACCCTCCTTATGAAGTCATATAGTCTGCCATTTTTAAAATCTCCATATTAATTTTATCCCTCATTGCATTTAAGTAGATATGGTAGGAGAATATAGTACATGGCTTACATATTCCAATCTGTATGAATAACATATACAAATCCTTAGCATATCCTTCCTACTTTTTCTCCATGGGCTCCATCTAAATAGACTACCCACTTACCCTCACTCCATTTCAGCCACACTGGTCCACTTGCTCATCCAGAAATATGCCAAAGCTAGCCGGGTGTGGTGGCGCACACTTCTAATCCCAGCATTCGGGAGGCTGAGACCAGAGGATCCGGGTTCGCAGCCAGCCTCAGCTACCTAGTGAGGCACTCTGCAACTTAGTGAGACTCGGTTTCAAAATAAAGAATAAAAAATAGGGCTTGGGGGTATAGCTCGGAGGTAGAACGCCCCTGAGTTCAATCCCCAGTACTGCAAAAAAAAAAAAAAAAAAAAAGAAATATGCCAAAGCTACTCTCACCTCAGGCTCATGGCACCTGTTTGCCCTATGCCTTAAAGTTCTTCCTCAATGTATTGTTCAGATTTCTCCCTATACATTATATACAAATGGCCTTCTCATACCACTTTATCTACAACAGCACTTCAGTCATTTCCTGTCCACTTCCTCTAAATTCCCATCATATTAACACTACATTTGTTTAATTTGTCAACATTTAATTTAATACTCCTTTCATGACAAGCATGCAGGCTCAATGAAAGTAGAGATTCTGATAGTTTTCATCATGTCTGCATGTCTATATTTATAACAGTGCTTGGATTATAGTAGGGGTTCAGGAAATGGGCTAAATGAATACAAGAAGGAATTAATGAATGAACAATTATTATTGAACTTCAAATTTTTTGATAACAGTGGACTACACAAATAGAAACCACCTTGTACCTGATACAGGGTAAATATGATTTTATAAAAGAACAAAATATGTATAAACTTGTGAATAAATAAAAGAGTTATTGATTAACCAGAAAGCCTTATTCTCCATCTGCAATTATTCTCCATTTCCAATTTAATGGAGATGTTTTTAAAATTTTTTAAAAAAACAAGGAGACAATAAATTACAATTGAAATTCACAATAAATTAAGATCGAAATTTTTACTTTCAGCATTGTAATTTCTTTAGGATAAAGGTCACTGGATATTTGCATAAATACTTGGAGAAAGACCACTACTGCTTCTAGTAAGAGAACCATCACTGTTTTAATACACCCTGGAATCTCTGTGATATTATCTGATATCACCAGGCTTCATTAATCCTTTGGGCTGAGGATAAGTGAATATTGATTCAATCTTACTTTTGGAAAATTCATTTTATTCTGCTACATTGCATATTCTGCTTATTCTATAATTCTAATTTTAGAATCATAAAAATCTTCAAGCCATGGAGCATTTGCTATATTTCTTCATAACCTCAATCCTATTTTTTGACATGAAGTATTATAAAAGTGTATTACTAGTGAGGATTTTTCCTTATCGAAAACTAATGGATTCATTTAGACTTTTCCCTTTGAATTATATACTGAAAAAATTTAAGGATATCTTACTTGTTATTGCACAAAATAATGCTTAGCTAAAGACAGAAAACTTTCATTGAGAAATTTCAAATTATAAGGTCATTTAAAAACTTGGATTTTATTAAAATTATTTTCTTCAAAGCATATACATATCTACCAGAGAGTTACAATGTGTTCCCTGAATAAACTTCTCACTGAAATGCACTTAATAGACTTACTTGGTACGTATACAACTCTTCTTGCTCCTTTACAAAGCCTATTGATGTTGGATTCTGGAACCATTAGTCGTCATGAAAAAAGGATAAAGAATTCAATCTTAAATAATGAGATTCAATTCAAAGCTCCTAGCCTAGCACTGTAAATTAACTTTAAACATCATTTTTTACTATTGAGAGCAATTTTTGAGCCTCTTATTTTGTAATAATTCACGTAGTCTTTATACTACCAGTATATACATACTTGATCTCTGACTCTTCCAGAAAATACTTCCAATAGATTATCCATAAGCTACATATCGATGATTATCTGTGTGTTAGTGTGTCATCTGCAGTTGATAGATTTCTCTTTCTTATCCATTTAAAATTGGAAGTCAGTGTGTAGAGACTCTGAAAGTTTTGAATGAAGGAAAGCATTCCATTAGCTCTAATCAAAATGATACTTTTTGTCAGGTGTTACTATTTGTCACTGACCTCCTCTTTATAGGCCAGTTCTTTGCATGGTCTGAATTTCAACTCAAGTGTCATGCTTGCTATTTGGAAAATTGCTGCACAAATCTTCTCTCCTTGAATTTGGATAGCAAAGATAAATTGAAATTAAAAACTGACAAAGATTCAAGAGCTAAGATGGGATGTCTGTGTGTATGTATTTTGAGACGCAAAGTCAAGTAGAACAAATGATTTGCATAGTAAACAAATATTTAGTTCTTAGAAAACAAATGTGTTAGCAATCGTTTGTCCTTTTCAAATCTGATCAGCTAGGAGCTGCACAGGATCACAATTTATTCAAGCAAATTTATTTTCTGATTTATTGTATTTGTGTATTTTTAAAAATTCTTGTGTGTATGTGTGTGTGTGTGTGTGTGTGTGTGTGTGTGTGCTCATATCCACTGTATATTTTCCTATAAATTAGGTTCCTTTGATATAACCTTTCCTTTTTGTGTGTGGCAGAATTATATTATTAGATTGTAATGAACTTTTTATTCTCATTCTCTCTTAATTCCTAAGTTTATTTCCACTTCAAAAACTATAATTATATAACCATTTAGTTCATATAAATGTAAACTTATATATCCAAAATTATTATTCTTTAAAAAGTTTTCCTTCCAAATATTTTTTTAAAATCCTTGACAGGGTTACACAAATCATTATTGGTAAATGTAGAACTAAATAGTGCCTTATAATTTTGAAAGTATATTTGAGGTTAAAGATTAGATATAATACATGTTGATGAAATGCTGTATTTTCTACACAATATTTTATATATAATACTGATATAAGCAATCTGTAGATTTTTTTATGCATTTCTAAAACATGTCATAAGCAAACCCTAGGTCCAGTTCTTGAAAAAAATTTATAGTGAAATATATATATATATATATATATATATATATATATAAATAGATAAATAGATACATACATACATACACATCTATTTCAGGAATGAACTCCACAATCATTTTATATTAATCAAGTCTCAAAAAGTACACTAAATATCTCTATATTTCTCCCCTTGTGAAAATTGATGGGAAGTATTGAAAAGATTTTGTAAGATTCACACTCTGTTGTCAATTTTCATAAAAACCTTACTTTTCTGAAAAGCAAGAGAGAGTTAAAAGAGGGGAGAATAAGAAAAAAAATTAAACAAACCAGAAAAAGAATGAGAGAAGAGAAAAAGAGGAGCAATTGCT
The DNA here is from genome assembly GCA_004027655.1 of Graphiurus murinus. NCBI lineage: Eukaryota > Metazoa > Chordata > Mammalia > Rodentia > Gliridae > Graphiurus > Graphiurus murinus. The sequence goes on along the minus strand of PVLC010007451.1, from coordinate 17,256 downwards.
GCTTGGAATAATTTGCACCTGATGATACATCAAGTTACCCTAAAAAGTTCTATAAAAACAATTGTGCAATATTGGAATTTTACAAATCAAAACACTCTTGAATAAGGACGCCATCCATCTTGTATTCTTTATTTTCCTCTTCAGAAATATAGTGAATGGGATTAACTTTTCTAAATAAACTAATCCTATTTCAGGGAAACGCCATTTTCCATGTGAAAACACCTGGGCAATACTTCTGACTCTTCTGCGGGAAAGTTTTCTCCCTGAGTGCTGTGTTTACTTGTTCCTCAGCAGGGTCTACTGATGCTAATGGACTCACAGCAGTGCATCCTACTTCAGTTATTACAGGTCTAATTCAGTCATTAACATTTCATTAATGGACCTGCCTCCTTGCTGCCGGCAAGGCTGTGCTAATATTGATGAGCTCTAGGCTGAAAGAAGCAAGTCTTTAAGGTGGACTGCTGTAGACATGGAGTGCCTTAGAGAGGTTTTGCAGGGAGAAACATGGGCCTTTCTGATGTTTTAGCTAGGTGTTTGGTTATGACAGAGTGGAGAATGAAACGGGTTTTGTTTCCCACCCTTGGGGATTCCACAGCATTTTATGATTTTAGCATATATTCTAGCATAGGTGGTTAATTAATCTAGGTGGTTAATTAATCATGCCTCCAAAGAAGTCACAGCACACTGTGTCCTGTGTAAAAAAAAAATTCATATAATTTTTCAATAGCAGTTTAAACATTTGTACAAACATGAAGAAGTAGCTGAATGAAGACTTGGAAGCCTGCACCTATTGTCACCCTAGCAAAACATCCTGAGCTAACTGCCTCTGGTCACTTTCTAAACTTTCTCACTTCTACTCACTCCAATCAGGCTTCGGTCTTAGTTGTGGAGCTTGATGGTAAGTTAAGTTGTATTTTTTTACTTGATGTTTTAGCAACACTTAATAGTGCAGTAGCCTTAATGATTTTCTTGAGCTCCTTGGTCCCACACTCTCCTGTCATTTTACCTGTGCTGCTCTGCAGGCTTCTTTGCTGGTTCCTCTTCTCCTGCTCAACCACTCTCTTCCATCTTCACTTCCAATCCTTGGTGACTGAGTCCAACCCAAAGGTGTTAAGTACCATTTCTGTGAATGATATTTCCAAAAAAAAATTTTTTTTGGCACCAAATTGTTTTTTGTGATCTTGAAAAAGTTAAGAATTTGTTTTCATTCCAGCTTTTTGAATACTTTCCTGTGTTATAGGATATAAGTCAACCAAGTTCCCTGAACTTCTCCTTCCTTTTCTGTAAAATAAAGTTGTTGAACTATTTGATCTCTAAGGTCTCTTCAAGCTCTAAAATTCTATGACTCGGAGGGTAAGCTCTGCATAAAGCAGGGCGATCTGATCTAAGAGTATGAACTGTATCCCCAGGTCTCCTATTAAACAAATTGTTATCTTCCTGTTGCAACTGCGAATTGAAATATATTGTATCATACAAATTTCTAATGCAAGTGCTTTGTGAAAATTACTAATTTGATACCACAATTATGTTTGTAATGTAAAATTATTAAGCACAGCCATATTGCTTATAACTGTACATGGAACTTATATTGTTGCAATAAAGTGTGTTTAAATTCCATTACATAACCTTATTGTATTCTTTAATAGCATCCACAATTTAAATAGAAAGAAAAAAAAAAGAAGCAGGCAATTGAAAGAGAATGATTGTGGATACTGTAAATTCTATTCTGAGGCTTAAAAGGAATCACTAGTGAACTTCTGATAAGCACCTTTAAAGTATGTTTATAGTCAATAAATTCTAAGCATGACAACCAGCAGTAGGATTAGGTTTGAGTTACTTCAAACACTTTGAATGTAGCCTGGTGAGGTGGTGCATGTTTGTAATCCCAGTATTTGAGAGACTGAGACAAGAGAATCACAGGTTCAAAGTCAGTCTCAACAACTTAGTAAGGACTTCAGTAATTTAGCAAGACTATGTTTCAAAATAAAAAAATATAAAATACGCTGAGGCTATAGCTTGGATGTAGAATGCCTCGGGTTAAACCCTTACTACCACAAACAAACAAACAAGCAAATAAACAAACAAACAGCAAAACACTTTGAATGAGATTACCCATAGAAACATATTCTATGAGAATGTGAAATAAATGGGACTTTAATTTGGAAGGAGGGGTTGGTGATATTTTAGACACTAAATTTAGCTGAGGGTCATGCTTTTAAAATACTGAAAAAAGTAGAAAATTTGAACTTAAATTTATGGGATGTAGGTAAATTTGAGACAGATAAAGACTTTAAAACTATGTAAATAGTTACTCCAGGGAAAATAAGATAATGTGTTTCCTATAGTGAACTGCAAGGGTGGATAAGTTTAAAACAGCAAGAGACAGAATGTATAAATTGAACAAATGATCAAAACTTCATTTAAACACATAGATCTAGGATACCTTTTTTTTTTATATAAGAAAGAAATAAAGCACAGCTTCAAAAAAGATGGGCTGAGCAAAAAAAGCTAAAAGTTTACATAAATCTTCAAGTTCTTTCTATAAGTGACCATTGACTCCACTTGATTTTTCATCATTTAAAACCTTTCACTCCTTTAAAACAATATAGTATTCCATATCCAGTGTCCAAAGGTACAAATGTGACCGAATTGAAGAATGAGAACATCTCAGTGCTACTTAGTTATTTTATTTTTAATTTTATGCTTTATATAGAGATAACATGGAAGAGAAAATTTAGTTTGAAATTATGTTACGTATTGTCTTACCAAAATTAAGGTCAGAGCCCTGTGTGGTGGTGCAGGCTTGTAATCCCAGTACTTGGGAGGCTGAGACAGGAGGATCACAAGTTCGCAGCCAGCCTCAGCTACTTAGTGAGGCCCTGTTTCAAGATAAAGAATAAAAAATAGGGCTAGCGTTGTAGCTCGGAAGTAGAATGCCCCTGGGTTCAAACTCCAGCACCACTTATACACATACGCACACATAAATCAAGGTCAGGGTAAAAATTAGAAATTGTATAGATTCTATTACCAATATTAATAATAGTAAATATCCGTAAAACTTAAGTCATATCTATAAATTATAGTATATGTTACTTTCTCTGGCAACTAATTTTTAATTAATTATATACTTGAACTATATACCACCCTCACATATTTTCCTTTCCTACAATGCATGTGTTTTGATAAATTGTCTAAATCTGGAATATGTCAAAAAGCTAATATATTGGCAGTGTAAATATGGTCAGAAAATGAATCACGAGGAACTACCAACTACCCATATCAGTTCAATCTGAATTGATATGGTCAAATACCATTGTAGGCTGGCTAATTAACAACTAGCTGAGCTTTTAACAATTGTATGAAGTAAATTAACTCATTGTCCTGTTTCTTTTGCCAAGGAGTTGGTGATCATGATTCCATTTTACATATGGCCTTTTGTGTAGGTGTCCTAAATTTGTCTAGCTCACCCAGATTCTATCGCTCACACCATTAAAAAAATTCTACAGGAGCCGGGCATGGTGGCTCATGCCTGTAATCCCAGTATTTAGGAGGCTGAGATAAGAAGAGCACAGGTTCAAAACCAGGCTCAGCAACTTTGTGAGTTTCTTAGCAACTCAGTGAGACCCTGTTTCCAGATAAAAAATAAAATGGGCTGGGGGTATACCTTGGAGATAGACTGCCCCTGGGTTCAGTCCCCAGCACTACACACACACACACACACACACACAGACATCTTCAGGAGTAAAAATTACTGAGGTCACTTTTAAAAAATTTTTAGTACCTATGGACAATATGAAGACAACAATTCTTAAATAGATTTTTTTTTAATTCAATATCTTTCTTTTGCTCATTTTCTACTTTAGAAATGTGGCTTTATTATGTTCTACTGAAAGCAATTGATCTCACATTTGATCTTAGGTATCATTTTCAAATTATAATAATGAATTCCCTATCCCTCATGATATAATCCAGTCCGATTTTGTCCTACTAGTGAAGTATAAAATGTGGCATACTCTCTCTCCTTGTCAGTTTATATGAGTGCAGTTAGCTCCGCAATACTTCTTGGAAGACCCATCTCTCCTTAAAAAGATTTATTGATGCTTTGCTTTAAATTGTAGCCTAGATGTTAGCATTTTCAATACTCTCTTCTCTCTCTGTAATTCTAAAGCATCAGTTATCCCCTTTCTTTATATTACCTGAAACAATGAATTAAGATCACTTATTTATGTATTTATTTACCTGAATAAACTGAGAACACAGCTTAATATGAAGGATCTCTGTCTCTCTCTCATTTTTACCTTTGTGCCTCCAATGCCCAGAATATTGCCTGAGAAATAGTAGGAGTTGAATACTTGTTGTTATGAAAATGTGCTTATTTGTTGATTAAACTAGGACTTTTGTGACTATGGTGTGCATTGTGAATCCCCCCCCCTTACCAGTTTATGTTGAAGCCTTATAATGATATTTGCAGATAGGCCTAATTAAGTTTAGATGAGGCCATGATGGTGGGGCCTTCATCATGGGATTAGTTCCCTTAAAAGAAGAGACATCAGGGAGTTTGCTTGTTTTCTCTTTCTGTCTACCATGGAAGTACCCAAGGAGAAAGAAGGTGACCATCTGTAAATGAAGAGGAGGACTCTCACCAGAGCTTGAACATGCTGGCACCTTGATCTTAGACTTCTATTTTCCAGAATTTTGAGAAATAAATGTTGTTTAAGCCACCCAGTCTACAGTATATAGTATTTTATTTTGGCAGTCTGAGCAGACTAATACATTTAGTACCCCACATTTTCCTTTAAAACACCACATACAGAGTATTTTAGTAACCCAAATTATCAGGAAATAATGTAAATTCTGGATCGTTGTGATTTGTGAAACTACTTTTTTTTGCAATTGAATATTTGAATTTGTTCATATTTATTTTTAATTTTTCTAATTTATTTTTCTCACATTTATAGAATTTCTTGCTGTAAAACTTCACTTTGGTATAAAGCATAACAGAAAATAGTTCATTGCTAAATTTTACCAATAAGAATCCAACCAGTAATGTTTTTGGCATCGATGCTGTGCTTTAAAGTGGGGGACCGTTTTTCATGATTGGAGGGAAGTTTATTCCAAATTTCTCCCTTTTTACTCATAAGACAGTCAGTGGGGGTTTACTGGGTGGTCCAGTGTTATTTGCAACTGGAAAGAAATTTTTTTCTCATCCTCTATGGACAATTAACTTCCATTGGAAGATGAGAGTTGATTTACCTTGACCAGATTCACTTTGTGGTATTGAAGATGTTATTAGAGGTCATAAAATTACTTAATTCTATCTGTGTAGATTATTTAATTAAATGACCCCTTGAGTCAGAGATGCCACAGGTTAACTATATGCTGTGTAAGAAAATATTTCGTATTTGGTCTGTATTTATTGCCCTTTAAATCCAGTGAGGGTCCCTTCACTCTCATATTTCACACAGCAGAGAGTAGAAAGGAGTGGCCAGCAGTCACTGGACTCTGAAGGTCAGACCCAGCTCTTCACATTCAACTGGTCTTGTCCCCAAATCCTGAGCTCATTCATCCTGTTTTTTAAAATACACAATCTATCTCCTCTGCTCTTTGGATCATTTTTAATGTCCCTAGCGATATTAAGTAAATATCTTCCTGAAAACATTAGGAAATCATAATCCAGGAAGAGAGGGACTCCCTGAAGCTGTGGAGTAGACCCCACAGAGGAAGTGGACATGATACCTTGTTAATCACCTCAGCTGTGCCTGGAATGAGTCAGGCAGACAGGTGGAGTTGGTCAGGTGTTAGGATTTCCTGTTTAATTCCCATATGGGTGTTTCTTAAGATTCACTGCCTCTCAGTCTGTGAGTTCTGTCAAGTGGAGAATGCTTCCCTGTGGTGTGACAAGATACTTGCTTTACCTTTGTTCTTAAAATCTCTTATACAAACAACAAGTGTAAAGAAAAAGAATATTGTTTTGGATTCCTTTTCTGAAAAATATTTGAAAATTTCTATGTTCGACAAATTGATAAAAATTCATATTCACAGGGTGCAAGAAAAGAAATATAGACTATCCTCATTCAATGTTCTGAGCAATTTTCAAAAATTATATTTATTGATTTTATTAGTCTTTTTGGGTCCTAGGATATAATCCATTGTTCTACCTTAATGGATTATATAAAAATATTAGATGCAGTAGAAAAATTATCATGTGTAAGAAAATATGGATGAATAAAAGAAGCAACAGGCCTGGTGTGGGGGTGCATGCCTGTGTTCTTAGGTCCTCAGGTTCCTGAGATGCATTGCTTAAGCCCAGGAGTTTGAGATCAGCTTGGACAACCTACCAAGACCCCAACTAAAAAAAATAGAAAAATAACAGCTTTAGTTTATGCCTAAAAAGGCCAATGCTCTACTAGAATCATGGTAGTCCTATTTCATACGGACTAGTAGTTTAAATCCCATAGTTTGGAGCCAAACTGTTGGGTTGAACAGTCAGGCCCTTCTTAATGTGTGATTTGGGCAAATAACTTAACCTTTCTGTGCTTCAGTTTTCTAACTTTAAAACGTTAGTGTTAATATTAGTCAGATTGCAAGATTGTGGGAAGGTTAAACAGGTCCGTATTAATAAGGAGAATATTCCCCATTGAAGTCTGAAATAATTTTTCTTTAAAGATGCAAACTATATGTCTTTGATATGCTGTACATGCTGCTGCTTGACACATATTCCCAAATATTAACACCATCAACCAATAATGGTGTCTTCTTTCTTACATATCTACAGATGGGCTGGGGATGCTACTCATCTCTGCTGGGCTCTCCTAGGGTCTTTTGGTTCATGCATAAATCTGTGACCTGCTGTGCATCAGTCCAGGGGCTGGTTGATCTATAGGCTGTTGGTGTGGATGACTAGAAACCTATTCTCTCATCCTACACCTGCTAAACTAGTTTTGATCTCCTAATATGGCAGGTTTCCAAGGGAATAAGTAGAGCTGTACAAGCAATTTTTTTTTCGACTTTTGCTACATGCTACATGAAACCTGCTAATATCCTTTTGACTAATGGAAATCACATGTCTCTTCCCAGTTCAAATAATGGGCAAATAGGTATAACTCTTTAGAGGGATTGCCAAAGTACAAGGAAAAAGGTGTGGGTGTATAAATCGGTAAAGTACTCAGGCCATAAATGCTCTGTTTAGAGGGATTGCCAAAGTACAAAGAAAAAGGTGTGGGTATATAAATCGGTAAAGTACTCAGGACATAAATGTTCTCAGTCTATCACAGTTATATATCCAATACTTAAGATTATGTTATGGAACGCAATTCATTGAAATGTTCAAAATTGTCCTTCAATATCTCTCAAATTTGATGAACATTCATTCATTGACTTTCTTTGGTTTTGAACTTTGAGAAATAAAGAATGTTAGAGAAAAAAGGAAAAATCTATGAGAGACTGGTTGGAATTATAAAACAAAATAGTTTTTCCCCCTGATTGTTCAGAAGTTAAGAGGTGGAATTTCTTAAGAAAAAAATGATTTCTTTCATATTATTTTCACATACCACCTAATAATATGTATATACCAGAAGCACTAAACCCAATAAAAACATAATAGTCACTTAATCACTTACCAAGACTGACTCTTTGCATTATCCCATCTCATTAATTTTTTCAGTATTGCTTTTAATAATACATTTGTGATTTAAAAAACAATCTAACTTTGGTGCCTCAGATGGTCAGATGGCCACAACCCCATACTTGTTTTACCAATTACACTAATAAGTGGATAAATGAAAGCATGGATAAATGGTTTTGTGGGATTCTGGAACTGTTATTTAAGTCACTTATATTTGGATTTACTCCACTATAATAATTCTGATTTAAAATTCCAGAGGCTGTGATTTTGCTGGGTATTGTTAGAAGGCACATGTTTAGTTTTGATCCTTTTATATGAATTGTGACTAACAGTTTTTGCTTTATTTTATTCCTTTTTTTTTTTAAGTCTTAACATTCCTTCAGTTGTTCTAGTTCTGCTTTCTATTAGAGCTTTCCCAACTGTGTTCAAGCTAGCACTGTGCCTCTCCTCTTTGTACAGTGTGTTAGATTCACCATATTCGGTCTGAGGCATCACCTACTAGCACAAAAACAAGAAACCCATTAGATTCCCTTTGAGCTGCACCTACAAACATATTGAGCAAGATCATTTAGCAGCAGGTTCCAGCCTTTAACTCACCCATTCAGAAGCAATAACACATTTCGAAGATAAAGGGTTTAATTTTCAAAGACTTTCATGACTCCCAGTCTTCTTGGCTAAGGATTTGCAAGAACCACCCTTATGATTTTGAATATAACTTTCAGCAAAACTGAAGTGTGGAAGAACAAAACATGTAGAATAAATACATAAAACATGTAAAGTAAAAGTAGACAAAGAAATGTATATGTATATGTACACATGCATTCATATATATGGCTTTACCAGAAGAGAGGCAATGTGAAGATAAAATTGAAGTGTTTAAAAATCCTGTTTGAAATAATTCCAAACTTCTTAGTTGAAATTACAAGTAAGTTTGCTACCTTGTGTCAGGAAAGAACAATCTGGAAAGAGTCAGAGATCAGTGATTCAATTGGAAGGTTACCCCTTTAGTTTTCCAATACTTGAACTTCAGAAGGCAAAAATCTAGTTTTAAAACTAACTTTCCAAATGAAATCTTCACTGTCCTCTTAAGTGGGTCAATCTTTACTACATCCTTATTTTCACTGCAATGTACTCAAAATTTGTACTTTATAACAAAGTATTTTGCCCATTATAAAATAAGAAGAAATTTTCTCATTCGAGGCTCAGCTAGAATTTGTTTGGAAATGGCATTCAAAGCTGGCACATGCTTAGCACTAACAGTTTCCTTTTTTTTTTTTTTTTTTATCTGAATTCTCCTGGGAGAAACATAAATGGCAATGTCTACAGCAGCAGTTGCAGCTAATGTACTGATTGCTGCGGGAACCATTATAGGAGTGAGCCCCTCAGCTAGAACATTCCATTCAAAGACCATTTCTAGAGAGAAATGGGCATTTCAGGGAAGACAATTATTAGATAAGAAATGGATTATATAAAGTGAAGTAAAACCATGTAAAGCATTGAAAAAGCAAAGAAAATACTCTAAAGAAAAAACATGCTAGCTAAATAATGTTCTCTTTCCTTCAGAAACTTAATGCAGTTATATTAATTTGTGTGTATCTGTGTGTTCATGTTATACTTACAAAAGGCACCCATAGACACATGCCATAAACAAATACATATGTGTATATACATATGTGTGTGTGAAAAGAGAGATCCTGTGAGTCTATTTTTCATATAAAAAAGAATTTAAATTACAAATCCCATAAAGGTTTTGCATAGATTAAATGAGTCATGCCTGAATTTGAGAGTCTATCTTAATATTCAATTTAACTTTTAAATTAAACAATGTTTACCTGAGTGCTCAATAAATATTTGCTATTATAGTTTTCAAATGCATACATTTTAATACATTTGTTGAGAATTATAAAATTAATATCTGATTCACATTTTTATAATTAATTTAAAATCTCTTAAGTATGAATTTTACTTAAAAATTTAATCAGAATTTGATAAAGCAGAAAAAAAAAGCCTTGAAAAGAGAGCCATGTCTTGAAAATAATTTGGGCTTCCTTACCACATAGCATTTGGATTTCAGGGACAAATGTACTGGAGAGAGGAGCTAGGAAGAAACCTCACTCACCCATCAGAATCTACCTTGAAGTCACAGGGTGTCACTTTGGCTACATTCTATTCTTTGGGGCAACCAGGAAGGCCTATCCAATTTCACTGGAGGAGATATAGACTCCAAATTTTGATAAGGAAGTATGAGGATTCTAAAAAGCAGGTAAGCCTAGAAATATTGCTTTGGCTATTTTTGAAAGATTTAATCTACAATTGAGAATTTAACAGATAGGAAAAATAATTTAAGTATGTAGGTGAAATAAGTCATCACAGGTAATATCAAATTCTTACAGCTTATGATGCTAGAACTCAGCCTTTCTGTTTGTTTTGTTTTGTTAGTACTCGGGATTGAACCCAGAGGCATTCTAACTCCAAGCACAACCCATCCCTAGTTTATTTTTTTATTTTGAAACAGGGTCTTGCTATGTTGTTCAGGACTTCACTAAATTGCTGAAGCTGGCCTCAAACCTGCAATCCTCCTGTCTTAGCCTCTCAAGTACTGAGATTATAGGCATGTGCTACCAGGCCCAGCTCCCAGCCTTTCTGATACACACATAATTCAATAAACATTAATTAAGCATGTATCAATAATAAGACCTTGAGCTAGCTACATAATTTAGGAAATACAAGGACTCATTAAGCAATATTGGAAAAAAGCATGGATGTGAATGGGTGCAATGTTGCAATGTAACATGTTTAATCTAGGTTAGGATGGGAGAGAAGAAGAAATATGAGAATTGGGATTAGGTTTTATCTTGACATAACTGAATGTGTAGGCAGGATTATTAGGACAGAGGAAAATATTTCTGTTAAAATAAAAACTTGAGGAATGTTACCTTTTACTGTAAACTGAGGAACAAAACACCTTTGAGCAATGCTCACTGTTAATATTAGCAGAAAGGAAACATTTGAGGTATGGTATGGTATGGCAAGTGAGAAGAAACTAGAAGATTTGGACAGAATCATGGAGGTCTTCACTGTCTAGGGGCTAGAGAACAATGACAATTAGTTTTAAGCAGAAAAATAACAATCAGAATTATACTATAAGAAGGACCCTATTGCAGAACTATGTACTAGGGGAGACAAAAGAAATCACAGGGAGGAGACTGGAAACATACTGTTAAGTATAAAGAATCAGCAAGGAGAGGCTGGCTTAGAACCCACTGAGGAGTCATTTAAAGAAGCATCAGTAAAAGAGGTTCTTCCAGTGTAGAAAAAGTAGAAAGGATGGGTAACAGTATTTATTGGCACATTATTACTATTATTATTATTATTATTATTATTATTATTAATATTGTATTTTTTGTGGAACTGGAGATTGAACCCAAGGGCCTTCTGCCTTCAAGCTACACCCTAGCCCTTTATTTATTTATTTATTTTTATTTTGAAACAGGTTCACATTAATTTGCTGTCTCCCTATGTTGCTGAGGTTGTCCTCGAACCTTTCATCCTCCTGTTTTATCCTCTCAAGTACTGGATTACAGGCATGTGCCACCACTCCCAACTATTAGCAAATTATTTCATACTGAATGAAGTGAGGAGTCAATTTATTATTTTAATTACAATCAGGCCCCCTGGAGTCTGTCAATGACAATAATAGTTCAAAGAACAGGAAGCATAAAGGGATTTGGAAAAACAGAGTCACTTTCAAGTTGTGGTGTCCCTTATAGCTAATGTAAAGTACCAACGCATAGTTTTCAGAAAGCAAATGGAAAAATGGAACTTAGTCTGAACCAGAGGTAGAGCAATATCATATGATCATGGAAATGGATGAAATTACATGGTGGAAAAGAAGGGAGACAGAGAAGAGCCAAGAGTAGAATCTTACTGGATTAACTGTATGGTATAAAGGAAGATGAAGAGAATTCAGAGTAGGCATCCAAGAGGAGACACAGGAAGCCCACAAAAGATGGGAAGGAAGAGCACCTTTTCAACATTGGAAGAATCAAAGGTGTCAACCTGGCAGAGATTACCCCTTAGGAGGATAAGAGTTTGTGAGGTTACATGCCCTGTATTTTACTTTTTTTTTTTTTTTTTTTTTTGTACTGGGGACTGGACTCAGGGACATTCTATCTCTGGGCTACACTCCCATCCCTACTCTATTTATTTATTTTTATTTTGAAACAGGGCCTCACTAAGTCGCAGAGGAGCTCGCTAAGTTGCTGAGGCTGGTCTTGAACCTGTGATCCTTCTATCTCAGCCTCCCAAGTACTGGGATTACAGGTGTGTGTCATCAAGCCTGGCTACCCTGTAACATTTTATAATTTCTGGAGACATCTTTTATTGTCACACTGGTGGTGTTAATGTCCCCTAGAGGTTAAAGACAAGGGATACTACTTAATAAGCACCCACAAAACACAGGACACACACACGTTTAGCCCAAGATTTTAGTAGTGTCAATGATGGGAACGGCTACTGCATATCATGCTGAGCACAGCTGAAAATAAAAGTAAGATTTTTATCCTTTTAGGAATTTGCTATCCCTAGGGAAAATTAGGATGGGAGGATCCTCCAAATGCCACAATTATTACTATATCTCATAGTTTCAAAAATGGACCCAAGACTCATTTTTTTCTTTCCAGACTAAGTAGTACCAACATAACCTATATGTTTCCAACACTAAATGTCAGGTTTATTTAAGAATCATGAACTGGGCTGTATGTACTTTTTCTAATCCAATACGGATTTTTCAATACGTAGCTGGAAAGCTGCCCTGCTGTAGGTTTGTATGTTGCAGGTTAATGTTCATTTTAAATGCATTAAAAAGTTACTTAAATTAAATACATTTTAAAGCCTATTTGCTAAAGTCTGTGAATGAAATATACAAAACTTAGCAAAATGTATTTTTTCAATTTTGCTCTCTAAGGCAGTTATATTTTTAGAGTAGTAAAAAAAAATAGATGTTTCTGGAAAAAAAATCCATTGTGGGAGAACCTGACATTCTGATAACAGCGATTTCCCCCCAAATACATATCTTAAAAATAATTTCTGACACATGTGGTTCTTCTCTTAGCAGTGACCAATTTTTAAAAGACGAACTATCACTTGTTTCATCTTCACATGAAGCAAACTTCTTAAATTTACTACCTACACAATCAAATATCTTTCAGAGGATGTTGATTTATTTATGTAAAAAGCAAGATAATACAAAGTGGCACTGGGGAATTATTTCCCTTCTGCCCTGGGCCTTTGAATCATAGACTCCATCATACTGCTCAGCTGTTGACTCTGGACAGAGTCCAGAGCTGCGCAGTGCTGTGGAAGATGCCAGAAAGATACACCTCCCCATAGCAAATGAAGTAAGAGTTATCTCCTCTACAAACTCAAGAGGATAACAGAGTGATTTGTATTGCAGTTGATATGCAGAACATTCATCTTCAGTTTTCAGTGTTGGTCAGGGGCACTTGTAGTTCACGAGATGGCTTATTGCTCTCCTAGGAAGTGGAAGTAGGAAAGGCTCTTAGAAAAACACTTTGCCTATCTTTGCTGACTGAACTGTAACATTTTTAAGCACACAATACTGATTTCTTCAATTAGCTTTGTTCGTCAACCTTGCTGAGTGGGTCAGGGCTGAAAGTAAAGACAAACAGAAACTGTTTGCATCTACCAAGGCACGTGCCATGCCAGCCATAAACCACTGTTCTGATTGTCTTTTTAGCAGCATCCTGCTTGAGATAGCACAGGTAGTAAAATCGGTGTGATCTTCATTTTCCATGGTGAGAGCAGCAGTGTGCTGCCATTTGCAGAGCTTGCTCACAGTTTCTACCGCCAGCGTAGTTGTTGTTTGTGTTAGTATCTTCCTAGGACTAGGGAAGTTGCCAGGTACTGCAGCTGTGCAGAAGCATGGAGCCTCGTTTTACAGGAGAGACTTTGCATGGGATTCTGTGGAAATTTTATAATGGAGAAATGCTTGGCACTTTGGGAAGAAGAATTTTCTTGGCACAGCTTCTCCATGACAATAAAGTGCCAGGAAAACAGTGCCTACTAGGGCCCAAGTCATTCTAAACCCCAGTCCTTTGAAAGGTAATCATAGCCATTTTATGAAGATGTGTACATCTCCCCAGATTGAGTGATCTGATCCGAAATGGTGAATTGATTTTTAAACACACTCTATGTTAAATAAGATAAAGAATAAAATATTCAGTTATGAGGTTACCAAGTAAATTTAAAACAACAACAAAAACACCTACCATGATTGAACCATGATGAATTAATTTTTTGAAGAAAAAAAACTGTAACATTTATTTTAACTGGGAAAAATAAGTGAATTAATAGAAAGCCAAATACAAAATAAGGGAAGATGGTTTTGAAGGGATCTTTACAGTTTAATTGTAGAAACAGTATAGAATAGAATAGTGTTCTGAGAAGCTAATTATATTGCTGGTGATAATCAAGCCATATGAAGATTGAAAATGAAGATACTTATGTGCTAAGAAAAGTAATAATTTATAAGAGGTCAATCCAGGATTTTTGGAACTTGATTTTCTTTTGGGAGGTAATAACAAACGTTTGATCTTTATTAGCTATGACATAGAAAAAAAGCTTCTGTACCTGAAACATCTTTGCATCTTCATAAAGATCTCAAGAGCACATCATACCAGGAAGTGAGACCATATAGGCATTCAGGAACACCATGTATTCAATAAAGAGTAGTAATGAAAACAGCTATTAATTTTTCATCATACTATTGATAATGACATCATGAACAAGCTAGTGATTGATAAAGTCTTTATTATTAATATTTATCACTAAAAGAATTTGTATTGTGAGTCTAATATGCATAATTCTTCCCATTCCCTGCTCCCTAGCAAATAAAAAAATAGATTTCCTTTTCTGGAGTAAAATTAATTATTCATAAATATTCCCACAAATTGTATATCATAAAGCATATTAGGCATAGTCTTACTTCCTTCATCTTTAGGGAACCTGTGAGTTGAAAAATACTTGTAATACTTCCTTTTTTCATCCAAATCATTTACAATATAAGATATTGCTGAAATTCTAAAAAATAAAGTCTTAAGGAACCAACTATCCATGATGAGATCAGAAATAGAAAAGTTAGAGAAAGATATAGGACACAAATTTGAAGCAAACCAATGACTATAAATAATACACTCTTTATGTCTTTCATTTCCCTGTAATCAAAACTCTTGATATTCACAGCTGGTTTCAAGAGTCTAATTATAGCTCCAATTGAAAAATATTTGGGAAAGATACAGTGTGACTGATAGATTCCTAAAGTCCACATTTAGGTTATCCACTCTCCCCTCTTCTCCTATAAAACACAACACTACTTGATGATCCAAGATGTTATGATCCAAAAATCCATTCTAGAGTGATAAAAACCATTTCCTTCTTTAATAATAATGTTCATTCATTATTGGGATTCACTATATTCTATTTACTTCTCTTGATACTTGGGAAATAAAGATATATTGGAAATAATTATTGCCCCCAAGGAACTCATGATATTCTCAGGGAGTTAAAAATAGCAACAGATGGAGAAAAAATTCATTTATCAGGTATCTGAGATGATGTGGAAGGCAGGCCAGCTACATAGGGCTACTTCCTACAAGATATTTAGGAGTAGTGAAATAAAATGTGCTTGTTTTCTAGTTTCTATTTGTTCACAACCTAGTGGGGCACATGGAAGAAAGAAAGACTGTAGAAGAGTCTGAGACAGAGCAGGTCAGTCTAAAGTTGAAGATGAAGAGAAAGAAGAAATTATACAGTGCATTCTTCTTTGCCATCCCCTTATATCCTCAGAAAAGTCACTAAACTTATGAAAAGATTACATATACTTGAATCTCCACTGGAAGACATGAATCCATTGGGATAAATTTTGAATCTAGGTATGTTGCAAGAGAAGATGATGTGGTCTGCAGAAGGCCCCTGGAATAGAACAGGACCTCTGATAGGGAAACAAAGTTTCATTCATATGCAGTGTGCTAAAAAGTCAGATAGAAGAAATTACAAAACTTAGTGGAGCTCTCTAAAGAACTTTGTAAGTGGGGAGAGGAACAATGCCAGAGAAGAACTTCAGGAGCAGGAGGAGAAAATGATATGAATCTTGAAGAAAAGGAGTTCTTAAGGATAGATTAAGAATTCTAAGTAGAGAAGTTGGGAAGAAAAAGGAAAAAGAAAATAAAGTATATGGTGATTAAGCAACTACGATTTGTTTCCAGAGGATGAGTTGTGAGGATAGAAGACAGGTTCTAGGAGGCCTTGTGTACACTGTCAGAGAACTTGAACTTTTATCTCTAAGGCTGTAGAACACTCTGGAACTTTTCAACAAGGGATATTTGTTTTGATAGTGGGATAGGCTTTCAGTTTAGTCCACAAAACTTCTGCACATCATAATATGCCTGGAGCCTTGGACCAGCAATGTCGCATCAATCAGGGGCAGCAAGCAGACATCATGATTTCAACAAATCTCAACATCCCCCAAAGGCCTCAATAAGTCCCTGTCATCAGAGTCATTTCAGCAGCTGTGTGATGTAAACAATGTGTCCATGGCAAATGTTTTGGAGTTCAACAGTAATCCTGCCTATTCTACAGGATAGGGATTTTTAAAGGCACTATATTCTCTCCTAGCACATTGTTGGTGCTAGAAATGAGAGCAGTTCCTGCAGCTGAAGACACAGCTACAGTCAATCAGGGACTGGTGGATTTGAATAGCTCTAAATTAGGGTTTTTTTTTTGAGTGAACTGTCAGATACAGACTTTTCTACCAGAGTCTGCCCTGTGCATTCAAAACATCAAAACATGCTAAGTAACACTCAGAAGAATTGGACTCTGGTCTCTCCTATGCACAATTACTGCTTGAAGCTCCACCACTGGTTTATCCCAAGGGTTGCATATATGCCTGTGAATATACATATATATGTAGGCATATTTTCCTATTAATATTAGGGAAACTGACAGGAGTCAAAAGACATGTTATTTTTCTTTGTCTCCATTTTCTATTTTCTCTTGTGGGGCTAGAAATATATGATACCTCTCCTCACCCATCATAAGACTCAGGGCCAACTCCCATAACAGAAGACAGGTTAACTACAGAAAAGCATAATATATCTACTTAATCAAAATAAATATAGGAAGTAGAACCTTCATAAATAAAGAACCAAAGGTTGAAAGAAAACTATTTTTATGCCTATGATCCATCAGGAATGAACAGCCACTTAGAAATGTTATAAGATAAAAGAATATATTCTTAGTTATCGGGCGCCCCAGGCTGAACTCTCAGCCATGAGGCCCCAATAAAAGACGCCGGCTAAAAGCTACTGGTTCGAACCTCTTTTATTATCTCTCTCTCTTTTCTGGGATCAAAGGTTTTTACACACACGATAACAAACACAGTGCTGAGGTCGTCTTTCCAAATAGTGCTTTTCCTACAGACTTCCAATAACCCCTCTCTCTAGCAACCCATCTTCCACTAGCAATCCACAATCTTTCTTCCCAGGACTTCCCCAGCAACCCGGCCAACCTCTTCCCAACCGCTTCTTCTTCCCAACCAATTCCTCCCAGAACTT
>PVLC010007450.1:25370-63428 GCA_004027655.1 Graphiurus murinus | reverse complement strand
CGGTACTGGGGATTGAACTCAGGGGCATTCTACCTCCGAGCTATACCCCCAGCCCTATTTTTTATTCTTTATTTTTGAAACCGAGTTTCACTGAGTTGCGGAGTGCCTCACTAGGTAGCTGAGGCTGGCCGCGAACCCGGATCCTCCGGTCTCAGCCTCCCGAATGCTGGGATTACAAGCGTGCGCCACCACGCCCGGCCTCTGTTTCAAAATAAAAAAAATAAAGCAAATGCTCAGAGGTAGAATGCCCCTGGGTTCAATCCCCAATACATTAAAACAAAACAAAACAAAACACTTGAGTTGGGTTGCCATGCCTCTGGCTACCTCGTGAGGTTTCAGTCAAACTGTCTGCCAGGGCTAGCTAAAGGATATACTTCTAAGCTCAATCACATGGATTTTAGCAGAAGCTTTCAGCTCTTAACCAGGTGGACTTTTCCATAAAGCTGCTCACAACATGGTAGCTGGAAAGAGAGAAAGAGATCTCAAGCCAGAAGCCCAAATGTCGTAAGTTATGTCACTTGGTCTGTATTCTATTGTTTAAACACAATAACCCTATATAGTGTGATAGAAGACCTCACAATGGTGCAAATACCAGAGGCAGGAATCACTGGGAACCCTCTTGGAGATGGACAACCATAGTGGCCCCCTGGAGCGCTTATATATCAGGTTGTGCGAAGTTGCAATGTGTATAGGTGCATATGTGTTTGCAAAAAGGCATATGTGCTTGTGTGTGTGAGTGTGTATGTGTGTGTGCGTCCAAAAGAGAGGGATGATCAAAAAGCCAACATTCTTTTCATGGCTATCTGATGACTCTCAGTAGTGCTATCACTTCTACTCCCCTATGATTTGTATGTTGTAGAAAGGATGGATGGCCTCAGAGGCAAGTGCATTCTTCCTAGGATATAAACTATTATCTTGTAAGGAAGCACAGAATCCAAATGTGGGGAAATTATTTACTCTTTAATTTCCACTCAATTCATCTAGTAAAAAATAGGCAAGTATAATGGTCAAGAATAGAAACTCTGGCTGAGTGTGGTGGCACACACCTGTAATCCCAGTACTTAGGAGGCTGAGACAGGAGGATCACAGGTTCTAGACCAGCATTAGCAACTTATTAAGGCCCTCAACAACTTAGTGAGACCTTGTTTCAAAATAAAAAATAAAATAAAATAGGTCTGGTGATGTAGCTCAGAATTAGAATGTCCCTGGTTTCAATCCCCAGCACCACACACATCCCCTACTAAAAAAGGGCTTGGGGTATAGCTCAGAGGTAGAATTGGTTCAATCCCAATAACACAATAAATAAATGTATAAGTAAATAAAAGTCTGGGGATATAGCTCAGTCGTAGAGTACTCCTAGGCTCAAACCCTAGTACCCTCTTCCCATACATATACAATAGAGTCTCTGGAGTTAGATAGCCTGGTCTTAAATGTTGGCTTTGCAGATCATTATCTTTGGGATCTTGAGGAAATCAGTCTATCTGAGCTTCAATTTCTTCAATTGTGATGTGGAGGCGAGGCTACCATATACCTCACAGAATTATTGTAATAATTAAATAAACTATTTTTTGTGGTCTTGGGGATTGAATACAGGGGCATTCTACCTCTGTGCTATACCCTTAGCCCTATTTTTAAAAATTTTGAAACAGGGTATCACAAAGTTGTGGAGGGCCTAAGTTGCTGTGAACCTACAATCCTCCTGTCTCAGCCTCCCAAGTACTGGGATTACAGGTGTGTACCCGGCTACGCTATTGTTTTTGTTTTATTTTTACTTTTTATTGGTGCATTTAAATCATACATCTTTGTTAGGTACAAGCCTACATGCACAAATTTCTCATTTAACCCTTCCCCAATTCCCACAATGTGGGCTTGGCCCATAGTTAACTAACTGGCTGCAGTGCTGGCACCTTTTGGTTCTTTGAGAATCATTATCCCTGCAGTCAGGCTCAGACTTTCATCTGCTCACTCTGTCTCCTCCATTGTGTTTAGAAAAAGACAGGAGGGCTGTTCATTATTACCCTCTTCTGCCAATCCTGTCACAATGTGTCCCCTCTCTTCCCACTCCTCTGAAAAAAGTCTGTTGCTGTTTAAGGCACAATTACCAATCTGAATAAAAGAACTCATTATACCATTATCAAATATCAGCATCTTGACTCAAATAGCTTAGCTCAAATAGGGAACAGGGTTCTGATAAAATGGAATAGAGGGAGGAATATACAGTATGTGGTTTGGGAGACAAGGAAGGAATGGATCATCACCTAGGACAATTCCTAGAGGGGACCTACCTTAGGGGATAGCAGGAGAGAAATAGGAGAGGCAAGCAGTACGTACTAGAGGGTGCCATATAGGAAGAGTTGTGAGTTTAGAAAGGTTAGGTGACAAAAAAGACAGCCTGATTAATTTTGTAATTTTGCCAAGGACCTTATAAAGCATGAATGTTTGTGTGTGTGTGTGTGTGTGTGTGTGTGTGTGTGTGTGTGTATGTGTGTGTGTGTTGTGTGTTCATTGGAAAAGAGAGCATTTTAGCTATGTGCAGTTGAGCTGTAAGTAATACCAGTACTTGGGAAACTGAGACAGGAGGATCGCAGGTTTGAGGCCAGCCTCAGCAACCTAGTGAGTCTCTGTCTCAAAGTAAAGGAATAAGCAGATGTGGTGGCGCACGCCTGTAATCCTAGCAAGTGGGAGGCTGAGACAGGAGGATTGCAGGTTTGAGGACAGCCTCAGCAATTGATCAAGGCCCTCAGCAACTTAGTGAGACACTGTTTCAACATAAGAGGTAAATCACCCCTGGGTTCAATCACTGTGGAAACAGCCAAGATGTCCATCAACAGATGAATGGATTATAAAACTATGGGATATGTACACAATGGAATTTTACTCAACCATAAAGAAGAACAAAATCATGTCATTGGCAGGGAAATGGATGGAACTGGAAAACATTATACTAAGGGAGATTAGTCAGTCACAAAAAGTAGAAAATCATATGCTCTCCCTAATATGCGGAAGCTAGGGAGAAAGTGGGACATAAGAGGGACTCTAGATGAAGAAGGAGAAACTTTAAATGAGCAAAGAAGGTGACTTAACTGAAAGGGAAGGAGGGGGAGAAAAACACCCTAATGCACATGATGTACTTTCACAAATATATCAAAGTCAATCAGTAAACTGAACTTGAGAAGGAGGAAGTGGGGTAGGAATTGGGGAAGGGTTAAATAAGTAATGTGTGCATGTAGACCTTTACCAGCTTGTACCCAACAAAGATGTATGATTACAATGAACCAATAATATATATATATGCATATAACACATATATAACATATATATGTTCTTATTCAGTGTATTTAAAAAAAAAGAAAGGAATAAAAAGATCTGAGGTATAGCTCAGTACCATAGTACTCTAGTACCACAAAGAAAGGAGAGAGAGAGAGAGAGAGAGAGAGAGAGAGAGAGAGAGAGAGAGAGAGAGAAGGAATTGTAGTCCTCCTTGTTGCAGAATGCATCACCAGGGGAAAGAGAAGAATGATGAAAGAAACAGTTCAACTCAAGCTATGTTCATGTATGAAGGTATCATTACCAATCTACCTGTATGTATGGGGAAGAATAGGAGGCGGGGTGGGACCTGACCTGAAGGGAATAACATACCAAGACTTGTCTGCATGTCTATTTGTATGAATTTGAACTTCACTAAGATGTATAATCACACTACACCAAAAAAGTATAAAAACAAAACAAAGCAAAAAAAAAACAAACCAAAAACAAATAAGAGAATGTACCACCAATAATATTGGAAAAGAATTTTCCCTTCAACATCAAAGCATGGATATTTCACACAGCTAAATGCTGAGCACTTTCTGGTGGTACATTCCACAGCAATTCCTCTCTTTAGTTAGTGATGAGCATCAAGTGGACATTTCTCAAGATACCCAACCACCCTACCTTCAGTAAGAGTGAGGTTATGTCCTTTATAAAAGCATTTTGGCTGATAGCAAAGTGCCTGATGGGATGGCAATTCCTCCTTTTTTTAGTGAGGGAGGGGTTTCCATATCATTCTTGTACACTTCAGGGAAATCATGGCTTTCAGGGTCGGAGGCATCAGGTGCTGAAGAAATCCTTACATCCATCCCGCACAGCACAGGAGCCCCTACCAGCTCTCAGCACCATATCCTTACTTCTGCAAGTAAGCCTTCTCCAGCACCTCTCAGATAAGATTAGGACCCCATGCTAGACATTCCCATAGCATACCTACGACTACTCAGTTAGGACCTGAATGTGATGGGGGAAAATCCCACCCATACTAAGGGTGCTTTCCATGTAGATCTGAATTGGCCTCTCAGTTTCTAATCCATTCTGTACTATTGCTTAAAAGTGATTTCTGACAGGAGGTCAGTCTAGAAAAATAATACTCAGTACATAAACAACCCCCAACTCCCTCATTAAACTATTAGAACTATAATAGAGCTTATTATTTTTTACCTTCCAATTATTGACTTTTTAAATTAGAGAACACACTCAAAGTTGAACTGCACCCATCACTTTCTGCAGAACTTCTAGCCAATTTTACTATATTAAAATTTTACCTTGTGCCAGAGAGCTTGGTGAATCTAAAGTAGCTTTGAAGGAATTTTCACTTCTTCCATTGTGTGTTCTTTGCTAGGCTCTTACAATACACATTCACATTTTATGTGGTGAGATGAGATTGGCAATGTTGATGGTTACAAAGTTATCAGAACTCAAAATAACCACTTCTTAGTCTATGGATCAAATGAGTTTACTCATTCACTACTCTAAAATAGAATAGCAATGGGAGGTGAAAGTTGTCCAAAGAATAGTAGCAAATGTGTGTTATATACTTTTTCAGCAGCACCCCAGGTGACTGTGACACACCCTCAGTTTGAGAATCCTGGATGATGGCTGATATTCTTAAAATCTTAGAAACAATTGCTTCAGTGAATTTGTTTTCTGGAATGATGAAAATAGCAAACATAGATGGAAATGGATGAAATTGAGTCAGTGGAAGAGATGTATATTTAAACTTTAAGGAATATGTGAAAAACTGCTTTATCTGTGTATTAAATGACTCACAGGGCTATCAACAATTATTAATAAGATTTCTGATTCCAGCAGGTGAATGTTTAAATAGTCACAAGAGAGATGGCAATGCTGATAGATTAGCCAAGAATTAATACATAGCCCCCTAGTCTCATGGCATTTACAGAAAAGCAGGGAATGTGGACATTGAGTCGTAGGTATGCTATGGGAATGTCTAGCATGGGGTCCTAATCTTATCTGAGAGGTGCTGGAGAAGGCTTACTTGCAGAAGTAAGGATATGAGGGGATAACCAAAGGAGATGAGAGAAAAGTATTATACCTGAAGGAAATGGTCTGTTTAAAGATACACAAGAGAAGTTAAAAGGTCATTATGGCTAGAGTGGAGCAAAGTGAAGTATGTAGAGAAAGGCATCTGCCAATGTCTCCTGAACAATTAAATAATGGTCTTTCCAACTCACTGTGGATCTTTCTCCTTCTAATGCTCTTTCACCAGAACACATTCAGAACCGCATTCAGAACCCACCTGTAGTATTACTTTCACAGCAAAGCCTATTTTGATCACTTTGGCTATGTCTTTCTTTATTGTATCACTTTCTTCATTATATTCTTCAAGATCTGAAACTATCTTTATTTATGTTTTTTTTTGTCAATTACCTGTCTTCTTTCACTATCACATAAGCTCGCTGAAGGCAAGGACCTTGTCTATCTCACTCACTGCTATATCTCCACTGTCTAGAACAGTGCGTAGCATAGAGGAGATATAACTTATGTTTGTGTTTAAAATTTTTTCTTTGTGGTTCTGAGGATTGAACTCAGGGACATTCTACCTCTGAGCTACACCCTCAGCCCTATTCAAAATTACTGGAATCACAGGCATGTGCCAGCACACCTGGTTTAAAATTTTTGGCATGTAAAAAGCTTCACATATCTAATATATATAACTTGATGAGTTTGGAGATAAGTACAAAGATGTGAAGCTATCACCACATTCTATGTCATAAACCTATTGATCTCTTCCAAATGTTTTCTCCTACCCTCTTATTATATTTTTGAGATGGAAACACTTCATAAAAGGTCTACTGTCTTACAAAATTTTTAAGTATATAATCCAGTATTTTCAACTGTAGGCACCATGCCATACTGTAAATCTCTAGAACTTGCTTATCTTTGCACCCTTTAACCAATAGCAATTGATACTTGTTAACTTCCAGTGATATTGGTCAAGTAGGGGGTGATCAAACCACTGCTCCATGGCTTTGCATAGCTACTTAAAGGCTTTAGACTCCACCAAGAAGCATTTGTAAAGAGAAAAAATATACCTGGAATTGAACAATCTTTGTGACTAGAACTATAATTATATACTCTGTGAGGCCTAAAATTATTTAACAAAATAGAGACACATGACAAACTTTGTAACCAGCAGTTGGAATATTTTTATAAAAATAGTGACATATTTAAACTGCTCCTTTATTTACATTATTTACCAGATTTGGACTCATCATGGCTCTTCCTCATTGAAACTAGTGAATTCTCATTCTTATTCTTGCTTACCTTGATATCCTTGTCCCAAGTCCATCCTCTCTGTCTTCTTGGGGAGAGTGTCAGTTATTCCAATACAAATCTAGATTAGCTGAGCGTGGTGTCCTATGCCTATAATCCCAGTACTTGGGAGGCTAAGACAGGAGGGTCACAAGTTCGAGGCCAGCCTCTGCAACTTAGCAAGGCAAGGCCCTGTTTCAAAACAAAAAATAAAGTTGATTTAACTGAAGGGGTTGGACGGGGGGGGGGGGACACCCTAATGTACATCAAGGTTACTCACTAAACTGAACTTGAGAGGGAGGGAGGGCAAGGGAGTGGGGTGGGAATTTGGGGAAGGAGTCAAATGAAAAATGTGGGAACATATGTCATTATCAGTTTGTACCTAACAAAGATGTATGCTTACAATGCACGAATAATAAAAATAAATAAATAAATAAATAAGTAAATAAATAGGGCTGGGGTGCATCTCATAGGTAGAGGGGTTCTAGGTTCCATCTCCAGTAGTGAAAAGAAAAGAAAAAGAAAAAGAAAAAAAATCTCCTAATTACATCTAGTGGCATTTCATCTATGATTTCCCCATATTTTATAGGAGATCTATCATATGGGGTATTGTTAGAACTTGTTGCTATTCAAGTTGCTCCGCACAGAAGTATGTTGGTTGCTACATAGAATCTGGTGCCTTTCTAAGTAAAGATGTCAACAGTATTTACTGAGCACCAAGCATGTATTCCACTTTGTTCTAGATTCTAGGAGAATGACATTATAGAATTTAAAAGAAAAGGGAATTTAGCTCTCAGACTGCAATGAGTTAATGAATCATAGATAAGTCAAGCTAACCTTGGTGTAAACTTGGTGGTCTAATTTATTCTAGACTTGGGTACTTCCCAAAATGTTTTCTTCTTTTGGTACTAGGGACTGAACACCGGGGCATTCTACCCCTGAGCTACATCCGTAGCCCTTTTTAGTTTTTATTTTGAAACAGGATCTTGTTAGGTTGCTGAAGGCCTTAATAAGTTGCCGAGGCTGCCTGAGAACTTGCAATCCTCCTATCTCAGCCTCCCATGTACTGGAATTACAGGTGTGTGCCACCATGCCAGGCTCTAAAAAAAAACCTTTCTAAGCCTTCATATTTGTCAGTTTCTTAAGATGATCCATTTAGTATTTTGATGCTATTTTCAGCTGATCTCCTTTTCATGGTCTGACATACTACCCTCCCTTCATTTGTCACGGTTATTCTGGGTAGCTGATCACACCTGAACATTCTCAGAACTACTGAGAAATAGCTTTGCTCAGTCACCTGCTCTCAGCATCTGTCCTCACTTATTTGAAAGCCATCATCTTCTTTGGACACTCTTTACCTTGTGTGATCAGGGAATATTTTCCTGGTACCTTTTCTGTTTTATATTTCTTTTTACTTCTCCTTGGGGAACTATCCTGGTTTTCACTTTTTGTGGCTTTCCTATTTCCCTTTCAGGTCACTGTATTACTCTGGGTTTTAGCCAACTTGGCATCTGGTTACTTTTTTAAAAAGCTCTGAAATTTGATATCAGAGTGAAATTACTTCACTGTGCTGTGCATATTTTATGTCCTATTAAAATTAATTTCAGAATAATTTCTCCTATGACCAACTAGGATCTGGGTTCATGCATGGAAGTATCCTTCCTGCTTTCCTTATCACCATTCTATCTAGAGTCAGTATTCAAGAAGGTAGAACAATGAGGCATGCTTATATGGTCCTGTCTTCGTTCATGCTGTTACAACAAAGTATCATGAACTGGATGGGTTAAACACCAAGACATTTATGTTCTCATAGCTCTGGAGGCTTCAAGTCTAAGATCAGAGTATCAGCATGGTCAGTTTCTGGTAACGACTGTCATTCTGTCTTACAGATGGCCTACTTCTCACTGTACCTACTTGTATCAGGGAGAGACCGAGAAATAAATAGCTCTGATATCTCGTCTCATAAGGGCACTAATCCAGTCATCAGGGCTCCATGCTCATGACTTCATATATAAACCTAATTATTTTTCAGCCTCTAAATATTATTAAATTGGGGGTTAGAGCTTCAATATAATGAATTTTGGGGGGAGGGGAGGAACCAATTCAGTCTAGAGCAGGACCTATCATTTTTTTTTTTGAAAAGCTATAGGGATAGCTGGGCATGATGGCTCATACCTGTAATGCCAGTAGCTAGGATGATGAGACATGAGGATTGTAGGTTTAAGACTAGCCTCAGCAACTTAGTGAGGCCCTCAGCAACTTAGCAAGACCATTTTTCAAAATAAAATAAAAAGAGCTGGGGGTGTAGCTCAGAGGTAGAATGACCCCTGGGTTCAATCTCCACTACCATATACACACACACAAAAAAAAAAGAAAGGAAGGAAGGAGGGAGGGAGGGAGGGAAGGAAGGAAGGAAGGAAAGAAGGAAGGAAGGAAGGAAGGAAGGAAGGAAGGGTAAGGTCACAAGGAAACAATGATATCAGCCTGCCCCTTTTGAATGGGATAATAATAGAGGTACAGAAAAATCTACCTATTACTTGGCTATGACCTAGACACACTGTAGTATAGTTATTTTGAGTAAAGACTCTGGAGATGAATTACCTAGGTTTCTCTCCCAGCTAGCAACTCCTAATTGTGAATCTTGGGGAAAATTACTTAATATCTTTCTGCTTCAGTTTCTTAATGTGTAAAATGGGCATAATAATAGTACTTATAGTTTTTTTTTTGGTTGTTAAATGAGTTAAACATGAATTTCTTACAACAGTATGGGACACATTGTACATTGCTTAATAATTGTTATTACTAATATATAAACCACTGAAACTGTTGTATGGCTGTGTTGTAACCTCACATTGACTGTGGTTCTGGTATTGACTGAGAAGTTACAAGTGTAGGGTGGGATGCAGCTCAGTGGCAGAGCACTTATCTAGCATGTGTCTTATGGTTAGGATCTGGAACGACCCTCCAAAAGCTCATGCAATGCAGGCAATGCAGCATTGTTCAGAGGAGAGATTAGATTATGAAGGCTTTGACTTCATCAGTGGATTAATTCATTTGATGTAGTAATAATTTGAATGAACTTACTGAGAGGTGGTAAAAATGATAGGCAGATGAAGCATGGCTGGTGGAAGTAGGTTACTGGGGACAGTAGACCTGGAGACTGTATCGGTCCCTGATCCATACCTATCTCTATATATCTGTCTCTCTTTCTGTCTTTCTGCTTCCTCCCAAGAGCTGAGCAGCTTTCCTCTGCCACACCCTTCCTCCATAATGTTCTGCCTCACCTCAGGCCCAGAACAAAGTTGCTGCCAATCATGGACTAAAACCTCTGAAATCATGAGCCTAAATAAACTTCTCCTTCTCTAGGTTGTTCTTGTCAGGTATTTTGGCAATGACAACAAAAATCTGACTAACAAAGTGTGTGAGATCCTTGGTTTGATCTGTAGCACTATAAACAGAGGAGGAGGAGGAAGAGGAGGAGGAGGAAGAGGAGGAGGAGGAGGAGGAGGAGGAGGATCCTATCCATCCTGTCTGCACCCTGTGCCCATCAGCAGCTCAATCTCAGCAGCTAAGATTCTTTCCCTGGCAAGATAATCCTTGTGGGCCTGGCTGGGATTCTGATCAAGTGATTAAGGGCCTCAAGTATGGAACTGGAATCAGTATGGAGTACTGGATATTACCTAGGGAGGTCAGAAGAAGGAATAACCAGAGAAGAATATCTTAGCCAAAGCTTAGGAAACAATGCTATCTTCTGAGGAGCAATGGATGCCTATAACTTAAATAAATTTAGATGGTTTAGAAGCTGTTTGATACTGGAAAACAGCTAAGAGTAAAACTTCATGACAGAACATGAAGGCACAGGGGCTTACATAATTATTTCTGCAAGAGAGGCTGAAGAGCCTAAGGGTAGTTCTTATAGATACTGGCTTCCTCAGTGGGCATTTTCAAAGGCCCAGGACTTAGGGGAATAAAAGCAGACAGTGAATCCCTTTAAGGATGGGGCAAGTTGCAACAGTAACTATTGTTGCTTAAAGTATGGTGCCACCTATTACCAGACATTAAATACAAACCCAAGGTGTTTCCAATAAGTAATTATTGCTCATTTAAAGATACCCTCCCCTATGAAATCAATAATTATACATCTAGCCAGGCATGGTGGTGCACTCTTGTAATCCCAGTACTTGGGAGGCTGAGATGGAGGATCGCAGATACGATGTCAGCTTCAGCAATTTAGTGAGACAATCAGTAACCTAGCGAGACCCTGTTTCAAAAGCAAAAAATAAAGAAGGGCTGGGGGTATAGGTTGGCGGTAGAATGCCCCTGGGTTCAATCCCTAGTACCACACATACCAAAAAAGAATTATACATCTATTTTTATTAATTAAATGTATATATTATTGGGTAATTATAAATATTAATGTGGTTTGATACATATATACATTGTATAATATTTATGTTAGGTTACACATATGTATCTCTGCAAATATTTATCATTACTTTATGGTGAAACATTCAGAATACATTACAATTACAATTACATTATTGACTATAGTCACTCTACTGTGCAACAGAACACCAGAACTTCTTGCTTCTATTTAACTTTGAATTAGTACCTGTTGATAAATCTTTTCCTAGACCTCACCCTCTACAGTCCCCAGCCTCTGGAAACCACCATTCTACTTTCAACTTTTATGAGATCAAATTTTGTAGATTCTGTATGTGAGTATGAGATCATGTGGTACTTGTCTTTCTATTCTTGGTTTATTTCTCTTAAACAAATCATCTCCACTTCCATTCATGTTGTTGAAAAGGACAGGGTTTTATACTTTTAAATGGCTGCATAGTATTCTATTGTGTTTATGTACCTCATATTCTTTATTCATTTATCAGTTGATCAACACTTGGACTGTTTCCTGCTCTTGGCTATTGTGAATAGTGCTTCAGTAAACACAGTGCTGGTGTCTCTTTGACGTACTGATTTCATTTCCTTTGGGATAAACTCAGTAGGGGGATTGCTGGATCATATGGTCGTTCTGTTTTCAAGTTTTGGGAGAAATCTACATACTGTTTTCCATAATGGCTGTACTGATTAATATTGCCAGTGCCAGTGAGCAAGGTTTTCCTTTTCTCCAGTCTTAGTAACACATTTTTTCTGTAGTCTCATTATGGTCTTGATTTGCATTTCTTTGATGATAAATGATGTTGCACATTTTTTCACATACCTGTTGGCTGTTCATAAACATTCTGAGAAATGTCTCTTTAGAACTATTGCCCATTTTTTAGTCAGATTATTTGTTTTTTCCTATTAAGTTTTTGGAGTTCCTTACATATTCTGGATACTGATCCCTTGTCAGATGTATAATTTGCAAATATTTTTCCCAATTCATAGGTTTTTTCTTCACTCTATTGTGTTCTTTAATATACAGGAGCCTTTTTCATTTGATATAATTCCATTTATCCATATTTGGTTTTGTTTCCTGTGGCTTTGGCGTTTTCTCCAATAAAACTCTGCCCATCCCAATGTCCTGAAGCATTTCCTCTGGTTTCTTATAGTAATTTTATAGTTTTATGTTTTATACTTAAACTTTTAATCCATTTTGAATTGAATTATGTAAGTGGTGAGAGATAGGGTTTTAGTTTCATTCTTTTGCATGTTGATACTCAATTTTCTTAGCAAAATTTATTGAAAAAGCTGTTGTTTATTATTTGTTTTTAGCACCTTTGTAAAAAATAGGTTGTAGATATGCAGATTTACTACTAGAATCTTTATTATGTTCCATTGGTTTATGTATTTGCATTTATGGCGATACCATGCCTTTTTATTACTACATTTTTGTAGTATGTTTTGAAGCCAAATAGTATAATGCCTCCTGCTCTTTTCTGTTTTGCTCAAGATGGCATTGGATATTTGGGTTATTCTATGATTCCATACAAATTTTAGGACTGTTTTTCTAGTTCTTTTAAGATTGTCATTAATATTTTGACAAGGATTCCATCAAATCTGTAGATCATTTTGTAGACATTTGACAATGATTTTTCTAATCCATGAACAAGAAAAATCTTTCCATTTTGTGTGTGTGTTAAATTCAGCTGGTGACCATGGATGTTCCTGTACCTGCATATTTCTATCCCTGTCTAGTTGTGGGACATTTTCTGTTGTCTCAAATATTTTTTATTTTATTCAAAGTAATTGGATAAAATTTCTACCCCTTTGGCATTCTCAAGTCCCTCTTGAAGCCCAGTAATACAATTATTTGCTGTGTGCATGTGTGTGTGTGTGTGTGTGTGTGTGTGTGTGTGTGTTTTACTGGGGATTGAACCTAGGGTGTTCTACCTCTGAGGCATACCTCCAGCCCTATTTTATTATTTTTTCTTTTAGGTTTTGCTAACTTGCTGAGGCTTGCCTCAAACCCGAGATCCTCCTATCTCAACCTCCCAAGAACTAGAATTACAGGCGTGTGCCACCACACCAGGCAATACTTACTATTTAAATATTATCTCAAAAATCCCATAAACTTCCAGGCATGGTGATAGAACATCCCTGGGTTCAATCCCTAGTACCACCACCACCAACAACAAAAATCCCATAAGCTTTCTTCATTCCTCTTCATTTTTTTTTCTGTTTTCATTGTGAATTTTCAAAGAGCCTGTCTTTGAGTTTACTAATTTTTCTGTTTAATCTATCTTGCTATTGATTACTTCTGTTATGTTTTTAATTTCACTAAGGCTATTTTTCAGCTCAAGAATTCATTTGACTTTTTTAATTGCTCCTATTTCTTTGTTAAGTTTCTCTATTAGGGTATTGAAGTGTTTCTCTGTGTTTTCTTTAAGCTCATTGAATTTCTTTTAAACATGTGTTTTTAATTATCTGAAAGTTCTCCCATACTGATTGCTGCCTGGTCAGTTTCTGGTACCTTATTTTTGAATACTAGGTGAGGTCATGGTTTTCTGAAAGCTCTTGATGGTTGTTGGTATATGACATCAATGGGGCATTGAAGAATTAGGTATTTATTCCAGTCTTCCCAATCTGGCTTTTTTTGTGCATGTCCTTTAAGAAATTATACGCAGGCTGCTGATTTTCTCTGAACCTAGTCATTTTTACTATTTCAGCACTGGATGGCACCCAGGTCCAGTTTTGCTGGAGTCAGCTGGTGGTGTGCTATCCCTGATTTTGTAGTGGAGGGCCATCCAAGTCCAGGTGTTTCCCAAACCTACAGTTGGTGTGTTGTCCCAAATGAACCAGAATAGTACCTAGAAAGAAAAGTCTTTCCCTGCAAACCTCTCCCTGGGGCCAGTGTAGGCTCAGATGCTTTGTCCAAAATCACCAGCCTGTGGTTAAGCACTGTGGAATTCTGCCTGGCTCTGAGCAGGTTAGCCATGGATCAGCCCCAGCTTCCTATGCCATGCCTGTGGCCACTAATGCTGCCAAGTATTGTCACATCCAGAGCCCATAGCCTGCCAAGATCAGCACAGCACTGAGGAAGGACCAAGGTTCATGCTGCTATGGGCTGCCTGTTGCTGAGGTGGACTTGTGGCCTAAGATTGCTGGGTTCTGCCACAGATGGCAGATAGAAGTCTGATAGACTGGCATCACATGTCTTCCCCTGGCACTGAAACTGTTTCAGATGCTCCTTTCATAGGCACGACTGGGCATGGGGGCTATTCGGATCTGCAGCGTTCAATTTAACCGGCCTGGTGCTAAGTTCTACAGGAAAGTCCAGTGCTTACCACCCTGTCCTGCCCCCAGCAAATGATGTCTTCCTCCCTGATATGCTTCCTGAGGTTGTCATAGTGTTGGTTAAGGCAGAACCTTGGTCACCTAGGCTGATGTTAAACTGAGTTGTGCATGGATCTTAGAGCTGCAGGGATATGTACAATTTCAAAAGCACACTGAGGCCCATGCTACAGCTGGCAGTGATGCAGGCCAAAACACGAGTCCATCCAACTGGGGTGCATGCAGGTCTCTGCCTGATGCTGTGGCAATTCTAGAGCCCTGTCTGTGAGGACTGGCCAGTTGATGGTCGTGCTGCCTGAGGTTGGTTGATGGGTTGTGGAATAGTCTCTTGGCTACCAAGAATAATACTATGCTGGTCACATCTGAGTTTCATGGCTGCAGGAACCTACATAGTCTCTGGGAAGGTGGGGTATGTCTCATGCCCATTCCAAGTCTGGCAGTGCTATCATGTGAAACTTGTGTCTGTCCCACTGGTGTGCAGGTCTCTGCTTCATGCCCTGCATAAGAGTAGAGGCCCAGCCGGGCGTGGTGGCGCACGCTTGTAATCCCAGCATTTGGGAGGCTGAGACCGGAGGATCCGGGTTCGTGGCCAACCTCAGCTACCTAGTGAGGCACTCTGCAACTTAGTGAGACCCGGTTTCAAAATAAAGAATAAAAAAAAAAAAACTGGGGCTGGTGGTGTAGCTCGGAGGTAGAATGCCCCTGAGTTCAATCCCCAGTACCGCAAAAAAAAAAAAAAAAAAAAAAGAGTAGAGGCCCCATATGTGAGCTCTGGCCTGTGTACAGGGCCTTTTATTTTTACCTGGTGCTTTGTCTCACCATGGTGGGCCCATCACTGAGTTCTAAGACACAGTCCTGTGCTAGCTCCCATGCCTTATTCCCAACAGGTGGAGTTTTGCTTCCAGTGCTGCAGCTCATGTTTGGATGAGGAGTGGTGGAGGCAGAGAGCAGCCTGGCCTAATGGTTATAACTGCTCAATCTGGGTTTGCCTGGCGGTAGGGATTATGGGGCTCTGCTTGGCACTAGGTTTCACTGTGGCAGGCTATTGAGTTTCAGGTATAAGACCTGGACTTAATTTCCTCTTCCTTCCCCAAGATAGAGGTGTCTGTCCATGCTGCTGTGCTGCGTGTAATGTAGAAAGGGGTGCCATGGACAACTCCTTCCTTCTTGCCACCTTCAATGTTTTTCTTTTCACTTTGTTATACTAATGGCAGGCACTGTGTTCTCTCACCCGGTTTCCTTAGCTCTTGAGAAGGTACATTGGTGCATATATAGCTGTTCCACTTGTTCTGTCTGTGGGGAGCCAATTACAGCAGGATCTTACTCAATTGCCAGCTTGCTCTACACTAGTATAGCTTACAGTTCTTGAAATCTACTTAAGTCAAAATATATGTAGCATGAGACCCTCATTTTCCAGGGAAACATATCCATGTTGCAGTTTTCAAATCAATGATCTGCTGAGCATGGTGGTGCACATCTGTAAGACAAGTACTTGGAAGCCTGAGACAGGAGGACTGCAGATTTGAGTCTAGCCTCAGCAACTTCATGAGGTCCTCAGTAACTTAGTGAGACTCTATTTCAAAATAAAAATTAAATTAGAGCTGGGAGTGTTGCTCAGAGGTAGAATGCCCCTGAGTTCAATCCGCAGTAGTACAACAACAACAACAACAACATCCCACTTAGCTTATTGGTAGTAACCCTTCATTTTAAACATTTAAAAATTAAAATATTAAGGCTCATTTCCCCCTGTCCAGTTAGCAGATAAATGATAAATCTTGTAGTAGAACATATCTTCTGATTAGAAGTACATGCATATCAGCCGGGCGTGGTGGCACAAGCTTGTAATCCCAGTATTTGGGAGGCTGAGACTGGAGGATCTGGGTTCAAGGCCAGCCTCAGCTACCTAGTGAGACACTCCACAACTTAGTGAGACCCTGTTTCAAAATAAAGAATAAAAAATAGGGCTGTGGTATAACTCGGAGGTAGAATGCCCCTGAGTTCAATCCCCAGCACCGAAAAAAAAAAAAAGTACATGCATACCTATATTTAAGGAAATTTCACATAGTTAAAATAAACTTTGTAAAACAGCTATATATGCACCAATGTACCTTCTCAAGTTATTGAGAGAGGGGAATGACATACTGTGCAAAAGAGAACCTTCAACAGAAACTTAGCATATTGATAACACTATTAAACCACTTATGTCTAGGAAAAGACCTCTGTGGAAGGGAACATGTTTCCAAAGGGGCTGCCCCTTAAACTTTGAATGCCCCCAATGTTTTTCTCAGTAACCCAACCACCATCAGTGGGTACTTCCTAGCAAGTCCCACAATCACCAAGTCAGACAAAGCACAGTATTTCTTTACTGCAGCTTTAGTGGTTTCAAAGTACATTCTCCATACAAGTTGGTCAGTTACAGGGCACAAATTTCATTACTTAAACAAATCTCGTATCATTTGAACTCAGTAGTAAGCATGGGTAAGTTGGCTAACTCCGACTCATTCTTACAGCTCTCTCAGACCTCCCTTGATAATTCCTCCCTTTATAACCACCCTCTTGCTTTTATCCCAGCTCAAGCTTATGTTATTTCCCTTTTAGCTACCACAGAACCCTGATGAAGTAAGCTCATCTTTTTTCTATCCCTTAGTTCAAGATCAAAACCACTTTCTGTGCAGCCATTCAAACATCAGTTGAGTGATGTTTTCCTAGTGTTCTACTCCTAGGGACTTCCTCTAACAGGCCTTTATCCCTGTGCACAAGTTGCTCAGTTGGCTGTCCTTCTATTCTAGCCCTTGGATTTTTCACACGAGTCCCAAAGGTAGTATTCTCTTATCATTTGTAATATCCATTTGTTCATTTTCTTATTCTTCCATATATATATATATATATATATATATATATATTCTCTAGTCTTTTGATATATATCATAAACTATATATAATATATGTGACATATATTATATATTCTTTAGTTAATTTTTCAGTCTTTTAACACAATCTCTTTTTAAACACAATCTTTTGTAGAGCAAAAGTTTTAAATTTTGAATAGGCCCAATTGATCAAGTTTTCCTTTTATGGATTATGCTTTAGATATTAAGTCTAAGAACATTTTGCCTAGCCCTAGTTCCGGAAGATTTTCTGCTATTTTTATAAAAGTTTAAAATTTCACGTAACCCATTTGAGCTAATTTTTTTTTTTTTTTTTTTTTTGCGGTACTGGGGATTGAACTCAGGGGCATTCTACCTCCGAGCTACACCCCCAGCCCTATTTTTTTATTCTTTATTTTGAAACCGAGTCTCACTAAGTTGCGGAGTGCCTCACTAGGTAGCTGAGGCTGGCTGCGAACCCAGATCCTCCGGTCTCAGCCTCCCGAATGCTGGGATTACAAGCATGCGCCACCACGCCTGGCTTTGAGCTAATTTTTAATGGTATAAAATGTAAGCCAAGTTTTATTTCATTTTATTTTTTACTTATACATGTCCAATTATTCCAGCACCATTTGTGGAAAAGACTATCTTGCCTTCATTGAATTGCTTTTGCCCTTTTGTCAAAAGCAGTTGGGTATATTTGTATAGATCTATCTCAGAGTTTTCTATTCTGTTCCTTTTATCTATATGCCTGTCTCTCCATTGATACCACAGTCTTGGTTACTATAGCTGTATAATAAGTCTTAAAATCAAGTAGATGAATTCATCCTACTTTATTCTTCTTTCCCCAGAATAATCCATATCATTATTATGTCTAGTCTTCCAATATGAACATTGTATCTCTATTTTTTTTTTTTTTGTGGTACTGGGGATTGAACTCAGGGGCGTTCTACCTTCGAGCTATATCCCCAGCCTTATTTTTTATTCTTTATTTTGAAACCGAGTCTCATTAAGTTGCGGAATGCCTCACTAGGTAGCTGAGGCTGGCCGTGAACCCTGATCCTCCAGTTTCAGCCTCCCAAATGCTGGGATTACAAGCGTGCGCCACCACGCCTGGCTCATTGTATCTCTATTATGAAGATATTTGATTTCATGTGTGTGTGTGTGTGTGAGTGTGTGTGTGTGTGTGTGTGTGTGTGTGTGTGTGTGTTACTGCAGATTGAACCCAGAGGCATTCTATCTCTCAGCCATACTACCAACCTGTTTTATTCTGTTGACCTTACAAGATGGAAAGATCTTCCATGCTCTTGGATAGGCAGAATAAATATAATCAAAATGGCTATTCCTCCAAAAGTGATTTATAAATTCAATGTGATACCCATTAAATTACCCATAGCATTTCTCACAGACATAGAAAAATCAGTCCTTAAATTCATTTGGAACAACAAAAAAACCCAAAATAGACGAAGTAGTTCTTAGCAACAAGAACCACATAGGAAGCATCACAACACCTGACTTCAAACTATACAACAAAGCCTTAGTAATAAAAATAGCATGGTATTGGAACAAAAACAGATACATAGACCAATGGAGCAGAATAGAAGACTCAGAAACAAATCCACACACTTATGGCCAATTGACTTTTGACAATGGGGCCAAAAACATACACTGGAAAAAAGATAGCCTCTTCAACAAATGATATTGGCAAAATTGGTTATCCATATACAGAAAAATGGAAATAAATCTCACTTTCTCATTCTGCACAAGAATCAATTCAAGATGGATCAAAGACCTGGAAATCAGATCAGAGACCTTGCAGCTACTAAAAGAGGTCATAGGTCCAACACTTCTACACATAGGCACAGGTAAAACCTTTCTCAATAAGACCCCCAAAGCACAAGAAATTCAGAGGAAGATAAATTTGTGGGATTTCATTATTTTTTGAAACAGGGTCTTGCTAGGTTGCTGAGAGTCTCCCAAAATTACTGAGACTGATACAAACTTTCTTTTTTTTTTTTTTGCGGTACTGGGGATTGAACTCAGGGGCATTCTACCTCCGAGCTATACCCACAGCCATATTTATTATTCCTTATTTTGAAACAGGGTCTCACTAAGTTGCAGAGTGCCTCAGTAGGTAGCTGAGGCTGGCCACAAACCTGGATCCTCTGGTCTCAGCTGGGATTATAAGCATGAGCCACCACGCCCGGTTGATGTCAAACATGTCTGAGCCTCCCAAGTACTGGGATTACAGACCTGCACCACCATGCCCTGCTGATGTTTGGTTTCTTTCAGCAGCATTTTGTAATATCAAGCATACTGATCCTGTACATGTTTGGTAGATTTATACTTAAGTGTTTAATTTTCTTGGGCAATTATAAAAAGTTGTATTTGTCATTCCATTTTCCATATGTTCATGATTACTATACAGAAATTTGTTTGATTTTGTGTATTGATCTTGTATTCTCTAACCTGCAATGTTAGTTCAAGGAGCGTTTATTTTATTTTATTTTTTTAAGGATTTTATACAGAGACAATCCTGTCATCTTCCAATAGCCATAGTTTGATTTCTTCCTTTATTATCTGTATGATTTTATTTCTTTTCTTTGTCTAGTTGATGTGGCTAGAATTTTTGGTATTATGCTGAACAAAAGCAAGGACAGGCATCCCTGCTTTGTTCTTGATTATTGGGGAAACCTTTTAGTCTTTTACCATTATGATGTTAGCTGCATATTGTTTTTATAGATTCTCTTTATCAAGTTGAGGTGCTTCTCTATTCTTAGCTTGCTGAGAGTTTTTTTTTAAACCATGAATAGGTTTTGTATTTTGTCAAATGGTTTTTCTTCCTGTATTGATATGATAGTGTAATTTTTCTTCTTTAACCTTTTGATATTGTGGATTAAACTGATTTTCAAATGTTGAATTGATATTACATATCTGCAATAAGCCCCATTTGGTTATGATGTAGAATCAATTTTGTATATTGCTGTATACAATTTGATAATGTTTTGTTGAGGACTTGTGAATATCTATTCATGAGAGATACTGGTCTCTGTTTTTTCTTTTTTGTAATGTCTTTGTCTCGTTTTGGTATCAGGGTAATGTTGCCATAGAGAATGAGTTAGGAAGTATTACCTCTGTTTGTATTTCCCAAGAGAGATTGTGGATTATAGACATGATTTCTTTCTTTGTTTTCATTGGTGCATTATAATTATATATCATTGTGAGGTTCCAAATGACAAATACACACATGCACGCAGCATTCATTGTGTGTTTTCCTCTGGTTCTCACTCTGCTCCCCCCTCTCCATAGATAGTCTTTATATTGATAACAAGTAAC
Organism: Graphiurus murinus; assembly: GCA_004027655.1. NCBI lineage: Eukaryota > Metazoa > Chordata > Mammalia > Rodentia > Gliridae > Graphiurus > Graphiurus murinus. Next base: position 42,907 of record PVLC010007450.1, on the reverse strand, counting down.
TTCATGTATGAACAAAAGGTTATTAGAATAGTTACCATCATCATATCTTCCCTTTCTCCTCTACCTTCCCCCTCTATCTGTGCCCCCCTCCCCCATTCCATTATTTTTCTCCTCTTGTTTATCTGAGCTCTTCTTTATTTCCGAGTTTCTCTCTAGATTTCACATATGAATGAAACCATATGGCCCTTCACTTTTTGGGACTGGCTAATCTCACTAAGGATAATATTCTTGAGTTCCATCCATTTTCCTTCAAATGACTTGATTGTGTTCTTTTTTTATGGCTGAGTAGAATTTCATTGTGTGTATATACCACAATTTTGTAATCCATTCATCTATTGATGAACACTTAGGCTGATTCCAAAGTTCAGTTATCATGAATTGAGCTGCTATAAACATGGAAATGCATGTATCCCTATAGTAACCTGATTTCCTTTGGGAAGATCCCTAAGAATGGTATGGCTGAGACGTACGGTGGTTCCATTCCCAGTTTTTAAAGGAATCTCCATAGTGGCTGTACTAATTTACAATCCCATCAACAGTGTATAAGAGTTCCTATTTCCCCACATCCTCACTAGCATTTGTTGTTGTTTGTATTCTTCATGATTTCTATTTTAACTGGGGTTAGATGAAATATCAGTATTGTTTTCATTTATATTTCCCCGATTGCTAATAGTGTTGAACATTTTTCATATATTTATTGGCTATTTGTATTTCTTCTTTTGATAAGTGTCTATTCAGATCCATTGCTCATTTTTTGATTGGGTTCTTTGTTTTTTAGTATTGAGTTTTTTAAGTTCTTCATATATTCTAGATATTAATCCTCTATTGGAGAAATAGCTGGTGAAGATTTTCTTCTATTCTGTGGGCTCTCTCTTCAGGTTCTTGATAGTTTACTTTGCTCCATAGAAGCTTTTTAATCCTATACAATCCTATTTATTGATTTTTATTTTAATTTCATGGGTTTTGGTGATGTTACTGAGGAAGTCTCTACTGGTGCCTATATGTTAGGGAGTTGGTCTTATGCCCTCTTATAGTAGTTGCAAAGTCTCTGGTCTAATTTCTAGATCCTTTATCTGTCTTCAGTTGACTCTTGTGCAAGATGAGAGGTTAAAGTTTAGTTCTACTTTCTACATATGGTTAACCAGTTTCTCCAACATCATTTGTTGAAAAGGCTATCCCTTCTCTAGCATCTGTTTTTGGGCACTTTGTCAAAGATCAGGTTGCTATAGGTGTGAGGGTTTGTTTCTGTATCTTTCTATTCTGTTCCATTGATCTATGTGTCTGTTTTTGTGCTGATACCATGCTGCTTTTAGTACTATAGCTTTGTAGTATAGTTTTAAGTTAGGTATAGTGATACTTCCAGTGTGATTTTTGTTGCTAAGAATTGCTTTGGCTGTTCTTGATCTTTTGTTTTTCCATATAAATTTTAGGAGTGATTTTTCTATTTCTGTGAAATGATTTCTTAAGTGTTTGTTAGAATTTACCTATGAAAACATTTAGGGTTGGTGTTTTCTTTTTTGAAATTTTGTTAATTATTAATTAAATTTCTTTAGTAAATATATGCTTATTCTTATTATCTTTTAATTCTTGTATGACTTTTGCTGGTTTGTGTATTTCAAGGTATTGATCCATTTCTTCTATGTTATCAAATTTTCGGGCACTTATTCATGAAATACCCATGCTATCCTTTTAATGATGACATTTTATTATTCATTTTCTGTTTTTTTGTTCCTGTTTTCTTAACTTCCAGTGGGTTACTTGAATATTATTTTAAGAAATCTTATCTTTATTTACTTATATAGTGTTTTAAACACATTATTGTGTATAATTAATTTTCTTAGTGGTTGATTCTAGGTATTACGACATACATGCATGAATTAGCACAGTTTATTTGTACTGACATATTACCATCTGGATGATATGGTGAAAACTTATTTTTATTTAGATTTCTTTATTATTTCAATTTTTAAATTAGACTTATTTTCCACATTTGATACCATATCAGATAGTGCTATAATTTTTGCTTCAACCATCCAATATGACTTGATAGACTCATAAAAAGTGGGACAATCTATTATATTTCTGGTTATTTTCACCCATTCCAATGTTCTTTCCTGTCTGAAGTTCCAAGCTTTCTTCTATTATCATTTCCAATCTGTTTAAAGAACTTCATTTAGCTGTTCTTTAAGAGTAAGTTTGTGACAAATTCTCTTATTTTTCCTTAGTGGTGTTTTTTCCTTTCAGTCTCGAAAGATATTTTTTCTGTATGTAGAATTTGCAGTTAAAACTTTTTCTTCCAGTATGTGGAAAATGTGGCACCACTTCTTTTTGGCCTCCTTAGTTTCTGAGAATTCCACTGTTGTCAGAATTGGTTTTATTCCTATGGTATGTGCTGTTTCTTTCTGGCTGCCTTCAAGGTTCTTTGTATTTCAATTACAGAAATTTGCTTATGATTTGACTTGGCATAAATTTCTTTGGACTAATCCTGCTTGGGGTTAATGCACTGTCTTGAATCTATAGATTTATGTGTTTGTTTTTTGGCCCAATTCTAGAAGTTTTCAAACTTTATTTCTTAAAATATCTTTTCAACCCATCTTTCTCACTCCTCTACTTCTGGAACTATAAGGATATGAACATTAGCTCTTTCATTTTTGTTCTACAGATCCTCTAGACTGTTCTTTTTTGTTCTATTTTTTTCCTTTGTTGTTTAAATTGGGAAAATTCTATTGATTCCCAAGTTCAATGATTCTATCCTCTCTACTCTTGAGTCTATTACTAAGTTTTTAGTTTCAGTTACTGCATTTTCAGCTTTGTATTTCCATTTGGTTCTTTAATATAACTTTTACTTCTTTACTGAGATGGTCTACTTTTCTATTTGTTTCATATTATTTATAATTCCTTGATCATTTTTATGATGATAGCTTTAAATCCTTTTAGATATTTGCAATGGTTGATTTATCTTGATTTTAGCATCTATCAATTGTATTTTCTCACTCATGTTATTCTTGGTGTTTGGTATGATGAGTGATTTTCTTTTATCTTGGATATTTTTCAATATTATGGAACTCTGGATCCTATTTAATATTTTTTTTAGTGGGAGTTCCCTTTTGAGATATAGCATGAGAGCTGAGTGTGTATGTATGTTTAGTTTTCCACCTAACCCCACTGATATCACCTGGCAAATGTGGATAACTAAATCATACTGCCTCATTGCAGATGGCTTGGATAAAAGATCAGCTCCCTCCTTGGATCTGCTGATACTTTTTAGTGACTCAAGTGGGACACTCATTGCCAGCAGGTGGGGGTATAACATCACCTCCCTGTTGGGCCCCACTGCTTTCCAGTGCTGGAGGAAGTAGACCCACTCACACTATAGCATTGGGTGCAGAATATCAGCTTCCACTGGGTCCTATTGATGTCAGTAGAGGAGGAAGGGGAAGTAGTATGCCAACTATCGCTGCCTAACACTGTGAATGCCTGGCAGGTGTTGAGGCTCAGCTTCTCATGGGGTTCTCCTGACTCCAAGGGAAGTGGGAACCATAGAGTTAACTAGCCCTGCTTTACACTGTCTCATTGTTGCTGCCATGTTGAGGCCTCACTGGCTCAGGAAAAGGGGAGATAACAGTGTTTACTACCACCAACCAACTTTTATAGCCTCATTCAGTTTCATTGAAGTCAGGAGTGGGTGAAGACTTAGCTTTCCACTGGACCCCAATAACACTACCCTGACAGGAGAATCAGAGCACTACCTGTTTCTCCCTGGTAGGGTAGGGAAAATAAGCTCCTTGCTCAGCTTGACAAGACCACAAAGTAGGGAAATCAGAGATGTGTCTGCTTCCCTAAGGCAAGGGATAGAACCTTAGCTCCCAATACCAGAATGTGATGGAATCAGAGTCCACGTCCTATGAGAAAAAAAGGCCTTTTGGAGGAAGTAATATTTCAGACCTGAAGGAGGAGAAGGAGCCAGCAATATGAAAATGTAAGGGAGAGTGTTCCAAACAGAGGAAACAGCAACTAAGGTGGCAATGTGATGGGAAAGGATCTCGGTATTCAAGGAAGTAAATGCAAGTCCAGAATGAAGACATGGAGATGAAAAAGTAGCATCAGATGGAGGCTAGAGAATTAGCAGATACCTGGCCATCCAGGATTATGAGGACTAGGTTAAGGATGAGGGGTTTTTGTGTTAAGTACAGAGAGAAGGAATTAAAGAATTCCAAGGGTAGAGATATGGTTTGATTTAATCATCAACAAAAAAGCATGCTGGCTACTGTGAAAAGAATAGATTGTAAGGGAAGACTGAAACAGTTAGACCAGTTAAGATTCTATAATAGAAAAGATGATAGATCAGCATTTGGGAGGCTGAGACCGGAGGATCCGGGTTTGCAGCCAGCCTCAGCTACCTAGTGAGGCACTACGCAACTTAGTGAGACTCGGTTGCAAAATAAAGAATAAAAAATAGGGCTGAGGGTGTAGCTCGGAGGTAGAATGCCCCTGAGTTCAATCCCCAGTACTGCAAAAAATAAAATAAAATAAAATAAAAGATAGATGATAGAAGCTTATAACAGGATGGTAGAAGTAGAGATGGAGGGAAGTGGAAAGTTTTGAGCTGAAAGATATACCCCATTTATTACTGTAGGATGTGTTTCTAGAAATTAGAATATTTAACTACATCAGCATTATGTGAACCCATTATCGCACAGTCTCTATGGGGTAGGACTGTATTTAATATTATTAACATACAGGTAGGAGTTTTTTGACTACTTAATTTATTCTTTTTTGTATTGTTTCTGATGGTCTAGTGATAATTTAACCTGGCCTAGAAATGCACCCAAATTCATAGAAGATGGCAAGTCTTCAAGCTTTACCCATTAAAACAATCTCACATTGCGATCATGGTGGTGAATGCTTTTAATACCAGCACTTGGGAGGCTGAGGTGGAAGGATTGCTTGTGCCCAGGAATTGGAGACTGTTAGGGTCAGATATAGAATGTCCCCTGAAGAGCTCAGGGTTGATATAGGTAAGTCATGAAGACTGTAATCTCATCTGTAGATAAATTCAGTGGATTTATCTGGGTGGTGACCTGGGCTTGTGGGGTGTGGCTGGTGAAGGTGGGTCCATGGGGGTGTGACCTGAGGGAATGTGCTTGTGTCTTTGAATCCCCTTGCTTGCTTGCTCTCTCTTGCTTCTGACCTCCAGGATGTGAGAGCAGAGTTTTGCTTTCTCATGTCTCTCTGCTTCCCACCACCATACCCTGAGCTCCAAAGATCTGACCTGATATGGACAGAAACCAGAATATCTAAAAAACTGCAAGCAAATAAATCTCCCTTCCTCTAAGTTGTGTGGTCAGTTGCTTTGGATTATGGCAATGACCAGCCTGGGTAACATAGTGAGATCCCCATCTCAAAAAAAAAATTACATTAGATTATCTTTGGGATGCAATGAGGCTGTTTTCTGGGGATCATAAATCTGTGGCAAGAATTAAAAAAATGAAAGCAGGGTGATGGCTTATCTTAGCTTAGAAAAAGCTCTCAATAAATATGAACTGATATTAGAATAAGTTTAATTCAATTTATTTTAGTGAAAATGCCTGTATTTTAAAGGCTTTGTTTAAATGACAGGAGTAATTTATAAATCCATAAATATTTGGAGCAGGGTTTTTCTTTGTCGTGTGGTTAATTATTCATTCAATGGAAATATGTTTGCATGTATAATTAAAAGCTTGACAGATAAGCTGGGCATTAGAGAAATTTAAATTTAACATTTTATAAGTCAAACATCCCCTAAAATTCAATAGAAATAAATTAAACTATACTTTTCTTATATTATGTTTTTCAATATATGGATTCCACAAGGATTGTTTGTAAAAATTATTTGTCAAGAGCACATCTCTATCAGTCAGGATTCAATTGTAGGAAATAAAACTCATTCTCTTTTTCTAGATATTTAGTGCAGAGAATAGAGTCTTTTGAATATATTCATAGGGTTTAGAATAATGAGTCCTAAACTGGGCTCCTAGAAATGAATCTCAGAATAATATTGCAGAACTGGACCATTAGAGGATATGCTACCTCCACTCACATTTGGAAGGCAGGGGATCAGAATCTTCTCAATGGAACTGTTGAGTTCAAGGGCACAAGACTATGGTTGTGCTTGAGGAACTAGAAAGTCTCTATTACTGAAGCTACTTTTCACCTCATGACACAGGTGTCAGGGCATCCATGGCTGAGTCTATCCTCTATCACCAGTACAATTGCTCCTCAACATCGGTTAAGCTAATGGAAACTGGAATGATGGTGCAGAAAAATTCAAAGCCTTGAAAACTTTGCTTGTCAGCAACAATAATCAAAGTATTTGAAGGAAAATGATTCTCAAATCACTTCTGCCTTCTAAATGTCACAAAAGTACATCTAATTGGTGGAACCTAATTTGCAGCTAGAAACAACTGTTAAGGAGTCTCAGAAATGTAAATTTTATTTTCCCAGTCTGGGCAATACAGGAGGTCATTCTAGAAAAAGGTGAGAGTGAGAGTTGAATTCAACTCACCGGATTCACTATCTTCTCTGCTACTAAGCATTATAATATGTTCTTTCCATCCTGGCACTTCCAAACAAAAATGACAATGATGGTTTAGTAATGCCTAACATAAGGCAAGTCTTCCTGATATAATCAAAACTGTGACCCTATTTTGCCAGAAAAGTGAGATCCTGGGTATCATCAGTCACCAAATCCATGTCTACATGATGGCCATTCTTCATAATGTTTTGTCATAATTTCACCTTGGTGTACTGCAACTTAAATATTATTATATACTTAGTTATTAACAATACATTTTACATAAAATAATTGGGGCAAGGGAAAATATGTGTATATTCACATGTGTCAGTGTGGAAGCAAGGTAGAAAATAGGGTACCTATTACAAGTCTCATTTTGTAACTGGTTACAAGCATGTGCCACCACATCTGGCTTGTAAATTGCTTCTTTCTCTATCTTTTTCATGTTATTTTGCCACCAGCCAGAACTTATGGAGGTTAGGGCCCTATACTTGTGTTGTAGTCTACAACTATTCCTGAGAAGAATGGGTCCTTCATAATTCTGCTGGCATAGGGTTTCTGTTGTCTCCCGTTAGTTTTACTTTTTTTCAGTACTTAAGAAGCACTCATATTTGGCTCATTTATAGCATTTATTTATTTATTGGTTATTTAATTAACTGTAGTTTTTAAAGATGTAAGTGTTCTCAAGCTAACCACTCAAAATAAAAGATATGACCTTGAAATTAACCATCCTCACATTACTCCCTCCAATCTTGCTTATTTAACTTCATCTGAAGTAGCACCAAAGTATTTCCTCTCTTCATGATTCTTTTGTCCCATTTTCTATAGTTGTATTGCATGGGACTATATATTCCTAAAGACCATACTTTAAATTTTTAGTTGTGTTTACTTTACAGAATTCATATCATGTTGCATGTAATATTTGGTATTTATTTTATTTTATTTATTTATTTTTGCGGTACTGGGGATTGAACTCAAGGGCATTCTACCTCCGAGATACACCCCAGTCCTATTTTTTATTCTTTATTTTGAAACAGGGTCTCACTAAGTTGCATAGGGCCTCACTAGGTAGCTGAGGCTGGCTGTGAACCTGGATCCTCCAGTCTCAGCCTCCCAAATGCTGGGATTACAAGCCTGTGCCACCACACCCGACTCAGTATTTATTTTATTTTTACTTAACATTATTTTCCTAAAGGTCACACATACTGTTGTGTGTTGTTTTAGTTCAATCATTTTGACTGGTTTGTACTAATCCACTATGTATCGATAAAATTCATTCTTTCTCTTATCAGTGGGCATTAGTGTTGTTTCCAAGCTTTGATGTTGTGAGTAGTACCACTACCAACACTTCTGTACATATTTTCAGTTGTATATGCATGTCAGAATTTGTGTTGGGTATATATCTGGGAGTGAAATTGCTGAGCCACAGGTTATACAAATATTAAAGTTTAAGAAGTAATATATATCAAACTGTTTTTCAAAGTGGTTGCAGAAATTTTCATTCTTACAAGTGATATTTAAGCATATTGGGGATCTACATCACCTCATGCATTACGTATTATCAGACTTTTAACATTTTTGCTAGTGAAATGTATATAAATTGATATCTTATAAAGTCTTGATTTGCATTTCTACAATCACCAATGATGTCAAATTATCTTTATAAATTTTTTTGTGGTACTGGGGATGGAACCCAAGGGCAATCCACCCCCGAGCTACATCCCCAGCCCTAATTTTCATTCTTTATTTTGAAGCAGGGTCTCACTAAATTATGCAGGGCCTCACTCAGTAGCTGAGGCTGACTGAGAACCTGCGATCCTCCTGTCTCAGCCTTCCAAGTACTGAGATTACAAGTGTGCACCACCACGCCCAGTTTATCTTTATATTTCGATCCTATGTGGCTCCTCTTCTATAAAATGTCTCTTGTCCATTTTTTCTACTAGGTTGCTTGTGTATCTCCTATGGTCATATTAATTCTTGATAGTAATTCTTTCCTGTTTGTGTGTACCCTGAGTACAGCCTTTTTGAATGTACCTTGTCTTTTTCGCTTTCTTTAAGGTGTTTTTAATGAGTTTTTATTTATTTTTATTTTATTTTTAAATTTATTTTTTATTATAGTAATTCGTGCAATATAGCATACATCTTTGTTAAGTACAAGTTGTTAACAACATATTTGCACACAATTCTCACTTGATCCCTTCCCCAATTCCCACCCCGCTTCCCGCACCCTCCCTCCCCCTCCAGTTCAGTTCAGTGAGTGACCTTGATATGATTGTGTAAGTACATCATGTGCCTTAGGGCATCCCTCTGCCCCATGCATCCACTACAATTAGATCAACTTGTTTGCTTATCGAGAATTTCTCCTTTTCATCTGGAGACCCTCCTTTACCCCAACTTCTCCCTAGCATCCGCATATTAGGGAGAATATATGCTTCTTTACTCTTTGTGACTGGCTAATTTCACTTAACATAATGTTTTCCAGTTGCATCCATTTCCCTGCAAAGAACATGATTTTGTTCTTCTTTATGGCTGAGTAAAATTCCATTGTGTACATATTCCATAGTTTTGTAATCAATTCATCTGTGAATGGACATCTTGGCTGCTTCCATAGTTTGGCTATTGTGAATTGAGCTGCTATAAACATAGATACACATACATTGGTCTGATAGTTTGGTTTCCATTCTTTTGGGTATATACCCAGTAGTGGTATTGCTGGGTCATATGGTACATTCACTCCCATTCATCTGAGGGTCCTCCATACTGTTTTCCACAGTGGTTGCACAAGTTTGCAATCTCACCAACAATGTATTAGGGTTCCCACTTCTCCACACCCTCGCCAGCAGGTGTTGTTGTTCATGTTTTTTATGATTGCCATTCTGACTGGAGTTAGGTGAAATCTCAGGGTAGTTTTGATTTGCATCTCCCTGATTGCCAATGATGTGGAACATTTCCTCATACATTTATTGGCCATTTGTATTTCTTCTTTTGTGAGGTGTCTATTTAGATCCTTTTCCCATTTTTGGATTGGGTTATTTGCTTTCTTAGTTGTGATTTTCTTGAGTTCTTTGTATATCCTAGATATTAGACCTCTATCTGAAGTGTAACTGGCAAAAATTTTCTCCCATTCTGTAGGTTCTCTGTTGAGGTTCTTGATAGTTTTCTTTGCTGTGCAGAAGCTCTTCAGTTTAATGCAATCCCATGTATTGATCTTCCTTTGAGCTGCTTGTGCTTTTGGGGTCTTGTTGAGAAAGTTTTTACCTGTGCCTATGTGTTCAAGTGTTGGTCCTATGCCCTCTCCAAGTAGCTGCTATAAATTTCCCTCTTAGTACTGCCTTCAGGGTGTCCCAGAGGTTTTGATATGTTGTATCTCTGTTTTCTTTGGTTTCTAGGAATTTTTTAATTTCTCTCCTTACTTCTTCTATGACCCACTCTTCCTTCAGCAGTGTGGTGTTCAGTCTCCATGCGCTTACTCGGTTACTTTGGGTCTTCCTGGAGTTTATTTCTAGTTTCACTTCATTGTGGTCTGAGAAGATGCAGGGAATTATGTTGCATTTTTTGAATTTGCCAGTGCTTGCTTTGTGGCCAAGAATGTGGTCTATTTTGGAGAAGGTTCCATGAGCAGCTGAGAAAAATGTGAATTCAGTTGTAGTTGGGTAGTTGGGTGGAAGAGTCTATATGTGTCTAATAGGTCCATTTGGTTTATGGTATCCTTTAGGTCTGAGGCGTCTCTACTGACCTTTTGTTTAGAGGAACGATCTAGAGATGTAAGAGGAGTATTGAAATCTCCTAGTATTAGTGTATTGGGATCTATGTGTGTCTTTATATCATACAGAGTTTGTTTTATGAAAGTGGCTACACCTATGTTTGGGGCATAGATGTTGATAATTGTTATTTACTCTTGCTGGATTGTTCCTTTTTTTTTTTTTGCGGTACTGGGGATTGAACTCAGGGGCATTCTACCTCCGAGCTATACCCCCAGTCCCATTTTTTATTCTTTATTTTGAAGCTGAGTCTCACTAAGTTGCGGAGTGCCTCACTAGGTAGCTGAGGCTGGCCGCGAACCCGGATCCTACGGTCTCAGCCTCCCGAATGCTGAGATTACAAGCGTGCGCCACCACGCCCGGCGATTGTTCCTTTTAGTAGTAAAAAATGACCTGCTTTGTCTCTTCTGGTAAGCTTGAGCTTGAAGTCTAATTTATCTGATATCATAGTTGCTACTCCTGCTTGTCTCTGAGTTCCATTGGCATGGATTACCTTACTCCAGCCCTTCACCTTTAGTTTGTGGGAATCTTTGCTTGTAAAGTGTGTTTCTTGCAGGCAGCATATAGATGGATTCTGGGTTTTGATCCATTTTCCACCCTGTGCCTTTTTATTGGGGAGTTGAGACCATTTCTATTCAGTGTGATAATTGAGAGATGATTTTTAATTCCTAACATTTTGAGTTTTGACTTCTGTTTGCAGTAGTGTTTGTTTTTCTTTGCTTAGCTGTTTGCTTCCTGGAAATTATTGTTTCTCTGATTCTGACATTTACTGGTTAGTTCTTCTTTGTAGTTAATCTTCTTAAGTAGTTTCTCTAGTGCTGGTTTGGAAGACAAACATTCCTTCAGTTTCTGTTTGTCATGGAAGGTTTTTATATCCCCCGTCAATTTTTTTTTTCGGTACTGGGGATTGAACGCAGGGGCGTTCTACCTCTGAGCTATACCCCCAGCCCTATTTTTTTTTATTCTTTATTTTGAAACCGAGTCTCACTAAGTTGCGGAGTGCCTCACTAGGTAGCTGAGGCTGGCCGCGAACCTGGATCCTCCAGTCTCAGCCTCCTGAATGCTGGGATTACAAGCGTGCGCCACCATGCCCGGCCGGTCAATTTGATTACTATGTGGCGTGGTGAACCTCTTCTTTGGTCTTGTCTTGAGTGAGTTCTGTATGTTTCCTGAACCTGTGTGTTGACTTCTCTTTCTATGTTTAGAAAATTCTGTTATTATTTCTTTGAAGAGATTGTTTAGTCCATAAGTTTCAACTTCTAATCCCTTTTCTATACCTATTATTCTTAGGTTAGCTCTTTTAAAATTGGCCCAGATCTCTTTGATGTTCAATTCATACTGTCGTATTTTTTTTCTAAGTTATGTACTATAGATTCATTTTTAGTTTGGTCATCCTCTAAGAGTGATATTCTATTTTCCATGTGATCTAATCTGCTGTTTATAGTTTGAATTGATGTCTTCATTTCGATTATTTCATCTTTTACTTCCTTCAATGCTTCTCTTTGGTTTCTTTTTAGGTCTTCAAATTCTCTATTTGTTCCTTTATGTCTTCCTTTATTTCTTTAAAGCTCTGCCTACATTCTTTCTGAAAATCCTGTACTATTTCTAGTATTAAAGATCTGAATTGTTCTTCTGGTAGTCTCTGCCATTCTGGGTTGGTGAGATCTGTTATTGAGGGGTTGTGGTAGCTCATTGTTTCTTTGTTATTTTTCCTTCCCATGGTTCCCCTGTTCTTCAATTTATATCTTTGCTGTTCTTACAAATTTTCTTGTCCAATCTCTGCAGTGGGGGTTTAGGGGTGACAGGTTATGTTCAGAGATAAAGTTTGAGTGAGAGGTCACAGTTATGAATGCAGGAATAGGGTAAAGAAGAGAGTGTGTTCCAGCAGAATAAGAGTTTGAGTGTGTTGAGATGATATATTGTAAAGATTAGAGATGGTAGATAAGGATAAGCGACAGGGAAAAGGAGAAAAGAAAAGAGAGGAGTAAAGTGTTGCGGAGAAGAATATAGAGGGGAAGGGGGGAGGCATGTAGAAGGGACAGGGAGGGGGTTCAACAACCTAAGCCAGAGATAACAAAGCAAGTAATCATCCAAACAAACATATATAAATCAAGGCAATACAAAACAAAAACAGAGTATAAACATATAGAACTTATCACCAAAAAAGAGGAAAAATATCTACAAATAGCAACCAGACACTAGAGCAATCATTCTGCTAGATCATAAGCACCGAGCTTGAATTTTTTTATTTGCTCTGTCAGTTCAGGCAGAGGACTTCTCCCACTGCTTGCTTATGTCTCTGGGCTCTCCAGGGCCTGGCTGTGTCTCTTTCTTTCTGCTTTTTGCTTTTGCAGTCAAATGCCAGGCCTTTCCAGATGCCCTATATGCTCTGGGATCCTGTGCCCTTCTGGCCCTGTCTAGGCTCTAGAAGGGCAGATGTCTGAGTCTATCCTTTGTATTGTGAACCCACCACCCCGGGGTTGTAGTCCACTTACGGATCCCTGCTGTTCGGCCTGTTCCACCTCCGGACACTGGGGGTGCAATAGGATAATGATGGTCTGGATAGCTGGCAGGAAGTTGGTTGGGAGGGGCTGGCGACAAAGATGGCGACCGCCATGCGCCGGCTCCCTTGTTCCTCCTGGTCTCAACCCAGGCGCTCCCAGTTCACGGTCAGGTTTCAATTATTCCTTCTCTTTCTTCCATCAAGAAGCTGGATTCATGGCTGGCCTGTTTCAGACTCTGTTGCGCAGTCGCTCATTTTTCCATCTCTGGGGCGGAAAAATTAGCTCAAAGCTGGGCATGGTGGCGCACGCTTGTAATCCCAGCATTCGGGAGGCAGAGACCGGAGGATCTGGGTTCGCGGCCAGCCTCAGCTACCTAGTGAGGCACTCCGCAACTTAGTGAGACCCTGTTTCAAAACAAAAGAATAAAAATAGGGCTGGGCGTGTAGCTCGGAGGTAGAATGCCCCTGAGTTCAATCCCTAGTACCACACACACAAAAAATATCATGCCTGTAATCTTGTACTTGGGAGGCTGAGACAAGAGGATTGTGGAGTCGAGGCCAGCCTCAGAAACTTCGTGAGGCCCTATTTCTAAGTAAAGAATAAATAAATGACTGGGAGTGTATCTTCGAGGTAGAATGTTCCTGGGTTCAATCCCCAGTAGTACACATATACACAAAAAGATATCATCCAAGGGGAAGATAGGCCAAGAGTGGTGACACACTCCTGTAATGCCAATATTGGTAGGATTAGACAGAATCACAGGTTAAAGGTCAATCTCGGCAACTTAGCAAGGTCCTCTCCAACTTAGTAAGACACTGTTTCAAAATTTAAAACAAGCCAGGTGTGGTGGTGCACACTTGTAACCCCAGTTATCTCCTGACTACAAAGACATGGAGTTCTCATTTGTCCGATCCTATCAACATGATGTTATCAATAATGTAAAGTAGTGTGATGTCCTGTGGGATGATCAAATCCCAGTGCACTAATTATGACAGAACATCCATGTATCCCTGAAATAAAATAGTGAATATGTACAAGTGATTCCTGTCAGGTTAATGAAAATTGCTTTGGGTCTTTTATACTTAGTGGTACAGTGATAAAAACACATTTGCTAGATCGATAACTGCATACCAGGTGCTGTGGACTGTGTTGATTTGCTCCAATCTCTTTTAAAGACTACATATAGAACAGCAGCTGTAAATTGAAGTCTCTCACTGATTAAGATGGAGATAATTCACTGTCAGTCTCTAAGACCTGGCTCTTCAGCAAAGGCAAAATACACCACTTAAATGGGATGTGAAAGGAATCCCAATCCCTGAACACATCTTTGATGGTGTCACTACTCTTTCTGTTTCTTACAGGAATACCACATTACTTTTGGTCTGCTATTTTGGTAGAGAGAGGAATTCCACCGGTTTTCATTTTGCCCTTTTGTCCATAATAGCCCTTGCTTTATAGGTTAGGAAACCCATAAAGGGATTTTGTCATTTTCCAAGTAATAATTCCAAGTTACGCATTTTGGAACTGGGAAGTAATCTCGGGATTGATTCCTAGACCCACTTTGCCAAAAGTGAGATGGCCAAAGTTCCATTTTGTCATCTGATTTTGTTAAGGCCTTGTATCTGCCAGTAGACCACTGTGCCTTTTTTGGTCCCCAGTTATTATTATAACTCAAAGCCAATGTCCAGTGATTCTTAAAGGTTATAGGTATTTCTCTTACCCCAATATACAGTTATCCTGATAAATTGCTAAAGGTTCCTTATGTTAAAGCTAGGGAGAAAGATATACAGTATATACTTGTGGTAGTATTACAGGATACTTCTTCAAGGGGCTCTTGATCTGTTAATTGACTAAGGCTTGGGAATTGTGAAAGGGACCATAATCTTATATAGATCTCATATGACCTTGCTGGGTTACTCATCTATTTAAATCCAAGAACCTCAGGAATAACTAGCTACTATCTAAGTCTTCCTTTTGTCAAACCATTCAGAATAGCACTCTAGTTCTGTTACTTCTTATAGTAAGTAAGCTCATAGTGTCTATGGTGCTGCCACTTGGTATCTGTCACTCTTTGATACCTTTATTCTCACTGAAATAAGGGAGCCCATTTCTATGGTGGACCTCCCACTTTCATCTCCAAATTATAGAGAACAACCGGTATATGTGGTACTTTATTTTAAACCATTTTTGTTGTGGAATGTAACATACACATAGAAAGATGCACAACACACAAATGTACAGCTTAGTGAGATATTACAAAGTGACCCTTTGTAGAACAATCATGCAAGTTACAATATAGAGCATTACCTTCATCCTCGGAATCTTCTGCATGCCATTTCCCAATCAAATACCTCTCCCTCCCATCAGTGTAACTATTATATACTTTTATGGTATACATATCCATGAATTTATAATTTTACCACTTAAACATGCATTCCTTGTCACACAACACATAGCACTTGACATGTTTTTGAACATTGTGTAAATGAAAGTATGTATTAATTGTATATATTAAATAGGAGTGTGTGCTTTGTCTATTTTCTTTCAGTTTTTTGTACTAGGAATTGAAACTAGGGGCATTCTGCCTCTGAACTACAGCCCCATCCCTTTTTATGTGAAACAGAGTCATGCTAAGTTACCAGTGCTGGCCTCAAACCTGCAATCCTCCTCTCTCAGCCTATCAAGTGCTGGGATTACAGGCATGCACTATCATGCCTACCTTGATTTTTCTTATTTATCATTATAGTTGTGAGCTTTATCCAAGTTGTCATATATAGTTGCAGTTTTTCCATTGTTGTATTCATTCTATGAATATAATAAAAATTATCCATTGTGTTGAAAGAAACCTGGATTAGTTTGGTATGTGTCTTAGTTGATTCTGACTACTATAAAAAATACCTTACTTGCATTGGGTGACTTATAAACAACAGAAGGGTTTCGCTCACAGTTCTGGAGTCTGAAAAGTCCAAGATCAGAGTGATAACAGATTTAGTATGTGATAAGAGCTTGTTCTCTGCTTCCAAGTTGGTGTCTTCTAGCTGTGTCCTCACATGGCAGAAGGGCCTTGAGTTTCTTTTATAAGGGCACTGCTTTAGTTTGAAAGCTTTTGTCCCCTGAAGAACTCATATTGAAACTTAATCCCCAATGCAATGGTATTGAGAGGTGGAGCCTAATAGGAAGTGTGTAGGTCATAAAGCCAGAGTCCTCATGAATGGATTAATGCCATTCTTGTAGGCTTGTAGGAGTGGGTCTTCCCCTTTGTTTCTCTACCATATGAGGATACAACATTCATCTCTGTTGTCCTTTCTATCTTTCATCATGTGAGACACAGCAAGTAGGCCCTCCCCAGAAACTAGATGCTGGCACCATGATCTTGGACTTCCAAGCCTCTAGAACTGTGAAAAATTCATGTTCTTTGTAAATTACACGGTCTGTGGTATTTTATTATACCATCACAAAATAGACTCTTACAGGTAATAATCTTATTCATAATGTCTCTGCCTTCATGACCTAATCACTTATCAAAGGCTCTACCTCACAATAGTAACACATTGGGGGATTAGATTTTAACATATAAATTTGAGGGTACACAAACATTCAGACAATAGCAGTGCTGTTACAAGATATGTGTCAATGAACATTGTTATATAGGTCTCTTGATGCATGTGGGCATGCTTGTCTTTTTGGTATATATTCAGACACAGAATTGTCTTCCCTTCTATTTTCCCATACTTTTTCTCTCCATGCCTCTTTCTAGATATTTTTGTCAGAACTAAATTCATTTTCACTCTCTCTTCTATACATTTAATCCCTGCTTAACTCAAACATTGTTTCTTATTCTCTTATACTGCCTTTTATTTACATCTAAAAAATCTACCTTTTATTTACATTTTAAAAATCTGCTATGTTCTCTTGTCTCTGTTCTCTGCTTAAATATTTAATTCTTCCTCATATCTCCTGGAAACTAGTAAAATAGTTATTTTTAATCTGTGTTTGAAAATTTTAATATTTAGAGACAAGTGGTTCTGTTTCTCTTCTCTATTGGTGCTTCTGTTTCTTGTTTAAGTCACCTGGTTTGGTTCATCTTTCATGTATGCCAGATTCTTTATTAAAACATTTGTTTTAGAAATGGTGTGGCATTTCAGATAATGTTCCCTTCCTTTCTGATATATTTTCTGCTGCTTCTGCCAGAAGCCTGAGAACAATTGCAATCTTGGGTCATCTTAATCTAATCTATCTATATCTATCGATGAATCGATTGATCAATTGATCGATTAATATATCATCATCATCATCATCATCATCATCATCGTTATCAATCATGTGGTACTGGGGATTGAACCCAGGGGAATTCTACCTCTGAGCTATACCACAAGCCCTATTTTATTTTTGAAAAAGGGTCTTGGTTGCTCAGGATCTCACTAAGTTGCTGAGGCTGTCAAACTTCCGATCCTCCTGTCTCAGCCGCCCCAAGTGCTGGGATTACAGGCATGCCACCACACTTGGCTAGGATTGAGGTATTTCTTTTTTTTTTTTTTTTTTTTTTTTGCGGTACTGGGGATTGAACTCAGGGGCATTCTACCTCCGAGCTACGCCCCCAGCCCTATTTTTTATTCTTTATTTTGAAACCGAGTCTCACTAAGTTGCGGAGTGCCTCACTAGGTAGCTGAGGCTGGCCGCGAACCCGGATCCTCCGGTCTCAGCCTCCCGAATGCTGGG
>PVLC010007450.1:0-25270 GCA_004027655.1 Graphiurus murinus | reverse complement strand
ATTGAGGTATTTCTAATCACCAAAATAACTCAAAGCTGATTTGCATTCTGTGTCAAAGCTGTTTTACTTCCACTTCACCCTGAATCTTGGATATAATTTTCTAGGGTTTCAATTTAAGATATGAAAAGTTTATGAGAGCATCTACCATTACTGGACTTGATAAATCACTTTTAGCTGCCTTAGCGCATTGAATCCAAAGATTATTTTAGGTCCACTCATTTCTATAAATCCAATCAAAATCATGTTCTTTTCTGCTTTCAGCATTGTTAGAATCTACTTCTGCATATATTACTCAAGATTATGATGATACAAACAAACAGACAAACAAACAAACAAACAACTTGGAATACTTTTTGCATAATCCTTCTTCATCTGAGTCTGACTTTAAGGAATAATAGCACCATGGAGTATTTCAGCAAGGTAAGATAACCTTCATCAACTTATAAGAATTCTATAAATAGACTCTTTAGAAATAAAAAGTGAAATAGCAAATTAAAAAGTGAAATAAACCAGTCATTGGAAGACAAATACTTCATGATTTCACTTACATTTGTAATCTAAAAAACTGTAGTCTTTTAATGAAGAACAGTATGTCTACTTAGTCACAATTTCATCTTGCTCTAGATCCTTTTATTTTACTTTGATAGCATTATCACTTTCTAGCATACTATATCTTTTCCTTCTTTTTTTTTTTTTTTTTGGTTCTCGGGGTTGAACTGAGGGGCATTCTACCTCCAGGCTACATCTCTAGACCTTTTTTATTTTGAGGCAAGGTCTCACTAAGTTGCTGAGGTTGGCCTTATATAACATGTAATCCTCCTTTCTCAGCCTCTCGAGTACTGGGATTATAGGTGCATATCACTGCATCTGGCATATCATTTACTTTAAAAATGAATTTATTTTTATTGTCTGTATCCTTCTACTAGAATGTAAGCTCTGTGTGAGGCATAGATTTTTACTTGCCTTATTCACTGTGGTAAATGCTCAATAAATATTTGTTGAATGGTTGAATGGGACCAATACTGCATCAGTTAGCATTCATTCACATGCAACAGAACAACTCTAGCTATTTTAAACAAAAAATGGTTTAATACAGGGAATCAGATGCTTACTAAATTCTTGGCTAGGATTCCAAAAAGAACTCTCCAGTCAACACCAGTCAACTTGGCTCATCAAGGGTAATGCTAACTCTGCTACATTTGGGAACTTGATGAATAACATTAAGGAAGTCACATCTGGAACTTTAATATTGACTTGAAGACCATATTTACAATCCAGAAATAAGGAATTCACTGATGTTACTACAACTACTTCTCAATAGTCTCAAAGTCACCATTGGGATTGGACACTGGAATGTGGCTACAACAAGACTCGAGATTTCCAGATCTTGCTTTTGGTGATTAGCAATAATCAAAGTGGCAAGAATATATTACCACTTCACTTAAATTTCCCTAATTTGCATCCAGAACCCTGGAGTTCTTTATCTTCTAGTGTCTGTATCACAGTCAGGAACACTGGAAGGAAGTGGGAATGGATGCTGTGTGTCAGTTCATTGTATCTATAACATGAAGTGCACAAAAGCAAGGTGAATGTATATTACATTTAATCGTGTATCATATATATTTATTCAAACATCACTGTTCTCTTGCAAAAAGGGGGGATTTGCCGGGCGTGGTGGCGCATGCTTGTAATCCCAGCATTCGGGAGGCTGAGACCGGAGGATCCAGGTTCGCGGCCAGCCTCAGCTACCTAGTGAGGCACTCCACAACTTAGTGAGACTCAGTTTCAAAATAAAGAATAAAAAATAGGGCTGGGGGTGTAGCTCGGAGGTAGAATGCCCCTGAGTTCAATCCCCAGTACCGCAAAAAAAGGGGGGGATTTATTATGCAAATCTAGTATAGTTGAAACATCCTTTTCCTACATTAATTACTTTAACAACTCAGGAAAATTATTTATGCAGAGATTCCTTTCTTCTCTCCCTTTAGAGTCACAGCTAAAGCCAGCTGATAGTGACTATACTCCCCCTATCTGGTTATGACAGTGGCTATTTGTTAGCAGAGACATAGTAAGAAGAAAGGGCAATAGGAGCCATTTGAATTTTGAGGAGTTTTTATAATTCATATTGTTTCTAAATGATGACATATGGTGATAATAAAAAGCAAACTAACTTTTAGTCAGCTTTATTATTGTTTTTAAATTCTCTACCAAAAGTATAGCTTATTGCCTTTACCTAGGACAGTTGCTCAACTTCTTCATCATAGATATTTCATGATTTTCTAGTATTTTTAAGGTTATAATTTCTTGGAATAAGAGATTTTCATTCTGTGCTCTAGCTAATCTCTAGAAAATAGATTTCAAACAAAAAGTACAATGTAAAGTTAGAAGACTGATATTAAAAGCATAGATGTAGAACAGTGATTCTCAACTATAGCCATATGTTAGAGAAAGGCACGGAGCTTTTCCCAATGAGGACCTCTGGGCTCCAACACCATACATTCAGATTTAATTGCTCTAGAAGGAGGCACGAGTCTGGTCATTTTTAGAAAGTTTCCCTGGTGATTTTAATGTGTACCCAGTGTTGGGTACCACTGCTGAAGCACCTCTGGGATATATTTAATTTATTTATTTTATATTTTATTTTTTATAGTACTGGGGATTGAACCCAGGGTCATTCTCCCTCAGAGCTACACCCCAGTCCTTTTTTTTAAAATTTTTTATTGTAGTAATTCGTGCAATATAGCATACATCTTTGTTAAGTACGAGTTGTTAACAACATATTTGCACACAATTCTCATTTGACCCCTTCCCCAATTCCCACCCCAATCCCCTCCCCCTCCCTCCCCCTCAGGTTCACTTCAGCACCCCAGTCCTTTTAAAAATTTTGTGTTTTGAAATAGGGTCTCGTTAGGTTGCTGAGAGTTTTGCTATGTTGCTGAGGCTGTCCTCAAACCTGTGATCATCCTGTTTCAGCCTCCTAAGAACTGGGATTACAGGTGTGCACCACCATGCTTAGCTCTGTGATATATTTTAAACTTGAAGTATGGATACTTGTAGATGGGTAAAGGGAGCACTCTGTTGTACATTAAGTGATCAAAGATTCCTAGGGGAAGCAGCCTTAATTCATGGTATAGGGAAGAGCAGCAAGAAATATTGATAACAAGGGCAGATTAAGACCAAGTTTGAATTGGATGACTTTGAGAAAGTAAACTTAATTAGAAGGCAAGGAACTATCTTGAAAAGGGTGGCAGTAATTTTGAAGGGATTTGGAAGTCCTTGAATTGTGGAAACATTCTGAGGTTATGTATCACATGACAGGCAATGGAGTCAACTAAGTCAATGATATTCCCAGTAGTGGAACCCATTTGTAGCTCTTTCTAAAGTTGAGTGACAGGGCCAGATTTGTGTCTAGGTCAGTACTTTGGATGTACTTTTGGAACAACTGGAGAGCAGTAAAAAAGTCGTAAAACCCAGGTCCCAACCCTCACAGATTCAGATTGAATAATTCTGGAATGTTTTGTTTTACTTGTAAAAATCTCTCCAGGAGGTTACAGTGCACAAACAGGGTTGAAACAACTAACCCAGGTAGCCCTGCAAGGATTTTTCTCCAAATGGTTTTCTATGTGTGTTTTTTTAAACAGTATTTCCCCCCATTCCTGCAATGGTTTCTATGAGCATCAGACTTTCTTGACAATTTTTCTGTGACCCTACTCAAAGTATCCTTCCCTCTTATGCTAAAGTTGCATTCTCCCAAACAATTTTCATCATTTGACATAGGTAAATATATCAGAGTCAGCTACTACTCTAGTCTAAGCCACCATCATCTTTTGGTTGTATTGCTGCTTCTGCCCTTTCTTCTCTTACTGTCTATTTCAATACAGCCACTGAGTGATTTTTAAACTACATATCATCATACCACTACTCTGTTTAAAAATTGTCCAGTGGCTTCTCATGTCAATCAGAATAAGAGCCAAATTCCTTACTATGACCCATAAGGTCCTATATAATCTGACTTCACCACTTACCTCTCTGACATTCTATTGCTGTCCCCTCAGTAACATAGTTCTGGGCTACACTGGTCTCCCTGATATTCTCTGAGTATATCAGGCACACTTCCAGCTGAGAGGCTTTGCACTTGCTATTCTTTCTGCTTGAGATATTCTTCCTTTAGATATCCATATAAATCTTTCCATTTCCTCCTTTAGGTCATATGTTAAATGATAACTTACCAGTGAATCCTAACTTGACCACCCTATTTAAAATTGCAGATCTCATGGTCTTAATAGACCCCTTTCTAAAGAAGATAAACAGATATCAAATAAATATATGAAAAGATATACTACATTATATAGCATCAAGGATATGGAAATTAAAACAATGCAGAGATACTATTATATACCTATTAAATGGCCAAAATTCAGAATTCTGACACCAAATCCTGGTTAATATGTGGGGCAACAGAACCTTTTGTTCATTGGGGTGGACATGTGAAATGGTGCAGCCACTTTGGAAGACAGTCTGGTAGTTTCTTACAAAACTACAGTAGCCCAATTATATAGTTCAGCCATCATGTTCTTTAGTATTTACTCAAAGGAGTTGAAAATATGTCTGCACAAAAACCTGCACAGGGATGTATTTGTTGTAACTGCACAAACTTGGAAGTAAGCAAGACATTCTCTAGTAGGTGGAATGGATAAAAAAAATGGTGGTACATTCAGACAGTAGAATATTATTTAGCACTACAAATAAATGAACTATCAAGTCATGAAATTACATGAAGGACTTTACTGCCTATCACTAAGTGAAAGAAGCCAATCTGAAAAGGGTATGTAATGTTTGATTTCAACTATATAACACTTGGAAAAGGCAAAAACCATGGAAACAATAAAAAATAACAGAGTTAGGAGAGAAAGAGGGATGAATAGGTGAAACATAGAAGATTTTGAGGGTGATAAACATACTCTATATAATAGGTAGCTATATTTCATTATATATTTGTCCAAACCCATACAACATCCAACAGCAAGAGTGAATCCTAAAACAAATTATAGGCTTTGGAAAAATCCATTGTAATGAATTTACCTGGATGGTAACCCAGGCTAGTAGGGTGTGGCTGGAGGTGAGTCCCTGGGGGTGCAGCCTTGGGGATTATATATGGTTCCTCCTCTCCCTGCTCTTGCTCTTGCTTCCAGCTTCCATGATGTAAGGAGGACAGCCCATGTACTCTCCCTCTCTCTGGTCCTGCTGCCATGCCCTGAGATCTGCAGTCCCTAACCTCACATGGACTGAACGGAAATCATAAGAAAATAAATCTTATTTCCTCTAAGTTATTTAGTCATGGTGTGAGAATTCTGAACAGAACAGAAGCTCAGGGCATGGTGGGAGGAAGCAGGAGTGGTGGGGGAGGGAGGAAGCTCTGCTCTCACATCATGGAGGCCAGAAGCAGAGAGAGCAAGTAAGCAAGGGGATTCAAAGACACAAGCACAATCCCTAAGGCCACACCCCCAGGGACCCACCTTCTCCAGGCCCACCCCACCAGCCTAGGTTTCCACCCAGATGAATCCACTAGGAAGTTATAATCCTCACAATGTAATTATATCCACTATGAACATTAATATATGAGCTCCTGAGGGAACATCCTAGATCTAACCATGACAGGAAGTCAGGGGTCAGTCCAAGTTTCTGGGGGCTGGGTACCAAAAGGAAATAGAAGTAGAATCAAATTGATCATTTGGTAAGGATATCCCCACCTTCGTAGTGATGTAGTGGGACTGCCTCTGTGGCATGGCAGCTGGCACTACAGAGAGGGGTTAAATAAGACCTTTGTCTCATCTATGTATGTCTGCACTAGCCAAGAAGGAGATCAGAGGGAAAAAACTGTGACCTTGAATTCATAGTTTCCATTGGACCATGGACTCCTGGTCCTAAACCTTGCCCAGTCTTCATACTTAACTAGGTGTAAAGTGAGAGTTCTGCGCTTACCAATGGCCCTTAGGAGGATAGGAGTAAAGTACACAACAGAACTGGAGCAAACAGGGAGAGAGAGGCAAACCCTTAATGCCATGTTATCATGTAATGAATTAAATAAGAAAAAGCCATAAAATCAAGTCAGACATCGTGGTGTACACCTGTAATTCCAGTACTTGGGAGGCTGAGATAGGAGGATCTCAGGTTTGTGACCAGCCTCAGCAATTTAGTGAGACCTTCAGCAACTTAGCATGATCCTATTTAAAAAATAAAATAGGGCTGGGGGTGTAGCTCAGAAGTAGAATGTCCCTGGATTCAGTCCCCAGTCACACACACACACACACATACACACACACACACACACACACACACCATAAAATCATTAAAACCCCCAAGAAACAAATTCTAAAACATTTGGATGTCTAGATTTTCTTACAACAAATGACAACATTTTTGAGGGCTCATTTCTTATCCTCTCATTGTATAAATACTCAGTTGCACTGAAAGTGTGTTCTCATCTGATCTATATTCTACAACATTGACATTTCTCTTTTCATTCAGTCCTAAGCCTATTTGGAGTAAAGACTACTAACTGTGTCATATTAGCAGTGGCTGTGAAATGGACTATTTTCCACTAGTGGCTAAGATGAAACCAGAATATGGAAAATAAAGCTAGTTTTAAAACTTTAATTTTTAGTAGATATTTATGAATAACTTATGTGTCTGACTTTATAACATAATAATTAAGGTACTGTTGATTTATCATAAAAAGGTAAAGTATGTTTAACGATACCACTTTATCTGTGAATTTAAAATTAAAATATAAATCAAAGGTATCATTAAATATAATTTCACCTTACTGTATATTTCAAAATCCCTGGGTTATTTTATTCCACTGTTCTAATCCCTTAATTCAGCTAAAAAAGAGATGACACTAAGAAGTGACATGATAAATAATGTAAACCATAACATTTTTTGGGCTTATTTATTTATTCATTTATTTATTTTTGTATCATCACAAATGTTTACTGACCACTTATGAGCCAGACATTCGTGCTGTATAGTTGTGTGGCATTTTAAACACCACCCAAACCCCTCCAGTAGCTTCCTGACTCACTTGTGGTGAAGTCTGAAGTCTCACTGAGACCTTGGGCACTTCTCAGGCATAGTCTTTTTATGTGCTTCCTGCTCACTGCTCTGGCCATCCTGGCCTTCTTGCTGGTCCTCAAAATACACCTGGTGTGTTCCCGTAGGGCCTTTGCACTTGCCTCTCCTTCTTTTTTTTTTTTTTCTCTCTTTTTTATTTATTATTTTTCAGCACGGATTTTTATATGTTTCTTGAGTACAACAGGGTTACATAGACATTTATGACATATCAATCATTGTCAGAACACAAATAGCACCACTTCTTCGTTTTACACGTATAGCCCACATTCTTAATATAGCCCGGTCAAGCAAATTTTCTAGAGTCATAAAATCATAATCCTTTAGGGTCATATATTTACTTTCTAAGAAATGGGAGGATCTTTCATCTACACATCTTAGAAGCAATCTCTAGACTTTGAAACGCCAATGCAGCCATAGCAGAAGAGTCAGTATAATTACTCATATATGCAGATAGCAACTGCCTGGGGGGAGAGGGCCCAGCTGGGCTCCCACAACTCCAGGTTTTTATTTTAAAATGCACGAAGGACTGTGCCTGTCTTGGTCGTTTCCTACCAGGTGCTTAATCTTATCCATCATGGGGTCTCGATGAGTCATTCAACGAGCCCTGTCTTAGGTTAATATTGCCCTGAGAAAATCGAACCCGTCATTGACTACCAGGCCCTGTGCGAGGCAGTGCTTGCATTTTTATTCTATGTAAATCTGCTTGTATACTAGCATAGGCATTGATTACAAGGCGTACAACGAGTGGTAGAATGCAAAAGTCTAGGATGACTATTGCTGCTAATCCGATAACTCCTCCCAGCAAGGAGGTAAACGAGGGCCAGGTAAGCAGCAAGGATTGAAGCCGATCTACAAATGTCTTAGCTGTTTCTGCCACTTTAATAGAGATGGGCTCCCAATTACGTAGATCAAAAATCTCCTGGTGTAACTTTAAAATATCCTTCTTTTTTTCATCTTTTCCTTATTTGGTGCATTGTAATCACACATCTTTGTTAGGTACAAGCTAGTATAGGTAAAGACATCCATGCCCACATTTCTCATTTAACCCTTCCCCAATCCCTGCCCCACTCCCTCCTCCTCCCTCTTTCTCAAGGTCAGTTTAGTGATTGACTTTGATAAAGCATAACATTTTATACCATAATTCTGACAAGAAGAGTAAAAGATGATATAAAGTGTCAATGGGTCTACATTGCTGAAAAGGTTTTAGCATTCTTGTATGAAGTTTTGGCATATAAAAGGGAAAGTTATGCTTATTGACACGCTAATTGAATGATTTAGAAAGATTCAAAGTTGATAATGATTTTGTTGATTTGGAATGAATTCACTATCATTCATGTCTGGAGTTTGTGAACATGACAAGAAGAGAAGTAAATCTGAATCCTATACATCACATAAGGAGATTGACTCAGAGGACCTGACAATGGATGTCTGCAGTGATTCACGATGGAGTAGAAGTACTAGGAAGAAGAGAAAGAAAAAATGTCAAGAGACAAATCTATACTTTCTGTGAAAGAGTGCATTTTATGTTAACCCAGCATTTTTACTAAATGTGTCTGATTATTATTTTTAGCATATTAATGATACTATAATAGTAACTAGTCAGTATTTATCTCCAAGGCATTCTAAATGCTATGCAGGCACTTTATTATTCTGCACCATATCATTGTCAGGTGACAATATTCATCACCTCCTCCTCCCAAGGCAATTTGGGGGGGGGGATAGAGATACCAAACAAGGAACAGATGAATAACAGAACTATGATTTAAAAAACAACAGAAACATTTCTCAGATTTTCTGATTTCTACCCTAGCATGCTCTGCATGAAGCTTTGCTTCTTTGCTTTAGTGTATGTGCTCTAAAATAACCAGTATGCAATGAAAGTCCAACAAAGTGAAATTTTATTTTTTGAAAGTTAATTAGTGATATTTTTGACAAGTGTGAGTTTTCTTTGGTACCTTCACAGGAAGTAAATAACAGTTACCCGTATCCCTAGGATGTCATATTCTAAGTAAAGATTCATATTGGGGGTGGGTGTAGAGCTGAGTGTTGGGGGCAGTTCTTATTGGAGGCTTTATATGGCTCCTGACATTTTGAAGTTAATCTGCCTAAAGTGGGCACTTTTAGAGGGTAGGGACTTTTACATTTTGTTAAAGCAGATTATAAGGCCATCTGTCCATGACATGAAGTTATAACACTACACTTGGTGCTTGTTCTTGTTCTATAATAATACTTTCTAGTAAAACATCCCCATTGTGTTAAAATATCAGCTATTATATATTCCTAAGGAAAATGATGTTCTGGCTAAACCATCATTGTTACTGAAAAGTTAGCGTGCATATGACTATTTTCAAGTAGTAATAAAGACAGCAGTACCATATATTTGACAGGAAATTGATGTTAAGGATACTTAAAATTTTTCTGTGATGATCTAGAAGATGCACACAATCATACAATAGTGCCTGGGCATCTTAATAAAGAGTAGTTTTCCTTATGCTGCAAATGAGCTGGAGTGACAGCTGACAGTTTCAGTTGCTGGAACTCTGTATAAAACTGTTGATCTAGAAATGCATAGCAAAAATTAATTGCTGTATGGAGCACACTCCCTTTAAGATTGGCCCCAACTCCTCAGTGTTTCAAATTACTCATGTCAAAACCTGAAATCTTAACCTACAACACTGCTATTTTAATTCTAAGTCCAAGTTAAGGCATCATTATAGAGACAATATTAGCTCCTGATGTAGTAAAACTATTTCCCTATGTGTCAGGTGCTGTTTAAAGCTCTGGATTGCTGCTCTTTTGTTCTATGATTAGGATTTTCTTTCAGTTCAATGCAGAGGATTTTCTTTCTTCAGTGATAAAAGCCCAAACTCCAATCAATTGATTTAGAAGTCCGTTTATAACTGACTTTCCTCTTTCTGGCAAATGTGCTGATGCTTAGTGATATCTGACTTTTCTTTGACAAGAGGTTTCTGGGTGATTATAAAAATAAATAAATATTGAATTCCTTTCTTTGTGGGCAACAGAGGTTTTTTAGTCTGAGGCTTATTTTTCTCTTTACTCTCCTCAGAAACCCAAGCTTATGGAAGAGTTGTTTGCCTCTCAAAGGAATAAACCAAAGGTAAAGGGATTTAGCTGAGGTTTGAGGAGACATTTTCTGACAATGTAGTAAAACATGGAAACCAGTTTTGTTAAATAAAGTTGTGGAACATTAGGTAGAGATCTATTCTCTACCACAAAGTCCATCAAAGATTGAGATGGAGGAGGGGAAAGACAGAGAGCTAGCACAATGGTTATCTCTGGCCAGTACTAAACTTTGGATTCTTTTTTAAAAAAATTTGTGGTACTGGGGATTCAACCCAGGAGCATTGTATCTCTGAGCTACAGCGTAGCCCTTTTCACTTTTATTTTGAATACAGTGTCTCACTAATTTGCTGAGGCTGGCCTTGAATCTGTGATCCTCCTGTCTCAGCCTCCCAAGTATAGGAATTATAGATGTGCACCACTCTGCCCAGTCTCAGGCCTCTTACTGTTTCATCCTTTCTAGAGATTCAAGGCCACAAGCCACTTTGGATGATCCCTATTTCTCATAAAATGTACCATAACTTTCTGCCATATACACTTGCTCATACATAGACACTCTAGCCTTCTCATTTCTTTCTTTCCTTTTGGATCCTACCACTCTCATTTAGTCCCTGTCATTGTGGCCTCTTTGCTATTCTTTGTTGAGTATGCTCCTGCCTCAAAGTCTTTCTACTTCCTATTAGTTCTGCTTGGAACACTGTCCCAGATATAGGATGGGTTTCTTCCCTAATCCTCTTTCAGACTTTCATCAAATCACAGATTTTCTTCGAGGCTTTCCTTGACCACCCTATTTCCAATTATATTCTTCCTGGCCTTCTCCATAGCACATATCCTGCTTCACTTTTGTCATAGTACCATTTTCTGCTGTATTATATACTTTGCTTATATATATCTTTCTGTTCTCTATCACCACCACAATTTAAGTTACATTTAGGCAGAGATTTTTGTCTGTGTTCTTCACTGCTCTACATCCAGCACCTATAAATAGTGTCTAACACATAGGGGGCTCAAGAAATAGTCACCAAATAAATGAATGAATCGATGGCACCCCCTCAGCCTGAAATTCTCTGCCTTATCTACTTCTATATTTTAGGCCATCCTGAGAGGCCACCTCCTTCATGAAGCTTTCTCTGATCCTCCTCAACATTATTTTTCTCTCCTGTGCCTTCGCACTACAGTTCCTCCTGTTTGAAGTGAACTTTGAATTCTTACCTGTGCTGTGGTGACCTGTGTGTCTTCTTCCTTCTAGTAAATATTTGCTGATGAGCAACATGATGAACTCCACAGACCCACTTTTTGGTAAAACAAGGATAACTAATGAAAACAAAGTCAAATGGGAAATTGTCTTAAGGGCATATGGGCAATAAAGACATATTTGTTCAAGGAAATCTAAAATTCAGTTACAATAGTGTACATGACACTTGATCTCTCACCTATTCATTTCCTCACCCTTCCTCAACTCAGCTTTTTGGAAGTTCTACTCTCTGGCCAAGAAGACACGGATGGGGCGGAGGATCACCTCTCTCCACAGCTCCCAAGGAGCTATTTTATTGGGAGATGCAGGCTTCCTGATTTATTATCTGATTAAGATTAGAGTTGAAGATGATAAATTCCTGGTTGGTGTGATTGAGAGATTGAAATCTTCTTTCCTCCAACCAGCCCCCACTCAAAGGATAGAGGCTCTTCCCAGAATAAAAATACTGGGACTATGATCAAGATCCCTCCTTGCTCACTTGTAGGGCAAATGTTCTATGCCAAGAGAGACAAGCTAAGAACATCAGCGGCTATTACCCCTCTCCAGTGCCTGGAGTAGTGTCTTAGTGATTTTGTTCCAGTGGAGAGACGGGTCATAAGAACAGAAATCTCTGGAGCTTTCCCAAAAGGAGCTAATTTTATTAAAACAGAGTGAGGGGGAAGATCAAGCCTAAGGCAGTCCAGAAAACAATGGTGATTTTGGTTATAGGCAAATAAGAGATGGTAGCTGCTTTTAATTAAGAACAAGTTAAACCATAGGATAGCTAGCTTACTAGAGGGATGCAAAGAATTATACACTTAAGAAGAGCCCTCTGAAGGTCAGAACAAAACTTAAAGACTGGCCACAAACCTAATTCTTCCCAAGTTTAACTAGACTGGCTTGTAGAGAAATTTATATTCAGAATGTTCTGAAGATGATAGAGAAATCAGCCATAGTTAGTAGAGCGTAACAGCTAGACGTGGCCCAAGGCATACAGCCTAACAGAGAGGTCAGGAACAGACAAATAGAGCTCTTCTAAAACCATGGTAATCCCAGGATGACTGTGAGTATACTCATTCTTGTGTCTTCTAAGAAGTGACATCACAACTGCATGCTATTGGAAAGATAGCTTCACTACAATAGCTTAGCCAAGTCACTGAAAAAAACCAAGCAAGGAAAAACAAAAATAAGCCTCTAGTAATGAAATCAGTATCTAGAGTTCTCAAAATGTACAGTTTTCAAAAAATTACAACATATATAAAAATAGGAAAGTGTTACTCATATACAGGAATAATAATAATAATAATAATAATAATAATAATAATAATAATAAGAATAATATGATCACCACCACTACCATCCCCCCCAGGCAACTGAAACTGCCTGTGAGAGGGCTTAGATGTCAGATACAACCAAGATTTCAAAGAAACTAACGTAAATATGTTGAAATTAATAAACTATGCTTGAAGAAGCAAAGGAAGCTATGATGAAAATGTGGAATCAAAGAATATAAACAAAAATAAATTTTAGAAAGAACAACCAAATGGAAACCTTAGTATTAAAAAGTATAGTAGCTAAAATGAAAACTTTATTTGAAAAGCCCCAATAGTAGTCTTGAGAAGGCAGATGAAAAAAAAATCAATGAACTTGAAGATAGATGGATAGTCATAAATACAACCTGAAGAACAGAAAAAAAGAATTTTAAAAAGAGCCTTGGAGAAATGTGGAATGCCATTAAACACACTAAATTATGCATAATAGGAACACCAGAAAGAGGAGAGAATGGAGCATAAAAATATTTCAGGAAATAATTCCAAAAAAGCTTTCTCATTTGATAAAAATATTAATATACATATCCAAGAAACTCAATGAACTTCAAGTAGAATAAAGAGAAAGTGACCCACATTCAGAAATATCATAAAAATAATGAATGCCAAAGATAAAAAGACAAACTTTTAAAGCAGCAAAAGAAATAACTCATTACATACAAGAAAACCCCAATAAGATAAATAACTGATTTCTCCTTAGACATAATAAAGGTCAGAAGGTAGCAGGATGGCATATGCAAAGTGTGGAAAGAAAAATAACAATAACAAATATCAATCAAGAATCTCATACTTAGCAAAACTTACTTTTGAAAATGAAGGCAAAATAAAAACATCCTAAGATGAAATAATGAGAGAAGTTGTTTCAAGGTGACTCGCTATATAAGAACTACTAAGCCTGGCATGGTGGCACATGCCTATAATCCCAGTACTTGGGAGACAGAGACAGGAGGATCACAGTTTCCAGGCCAGCCCCAGCCACTTAATGAGACCCTCAGCAACTTAGTGAGACTCTATGTCAAAATTTAAAAAAATTAAAAGGGCTGGGGGTGTAGCTCAGAAGTACAATGCCCCTGAGTTCAATCCTCAGTCCAAAAAAAAAAAAAAAAGAAAAGAAAAGAAAAAGAAATACTGATTGAGGTCATTTAGCATCAAAGCAAGTGATAACAAAGTAATGTGAATATATATGAAAAACCAAATATAAGTACATAATTATAAAAGATGATATAAGTATATATTTAGTTTCCTTTGTTATCTTTCTTGATTTGCAAAGAAATTGTACAATTCTTCATCCATTTGTCTGTTAACAGACACCTAGGTTGGTTCCACAATTTGGCTATTGTGCTGCTATAAATATGGAACTAGAAAATATTATACTAAGTGAAATCAGCTGGTCTCAGAAAGTCAAAGGCCCTATATTTTCTCTCATATGTGAAAGCTAGAGAGAAAATAGGACAAAAAAGGAATTTCATGATAATAAGAAGGAAGACCGGAATAGTGGAAGAGGATTGGGGAGGAAAGTAGGGAGGAGAAAAATGAAAAATCCTACCAAATGATATTATGTCAATATATGAAAGTATCACTAACAGAAGAAAAAGGGGGTAGTGGGATGGGGTTAAGAGTTGGGATGGGATTAACCACACCAAGAGACCTTATGTGCATATATGAATATATCACTTTGAATCTCACTATGATGTATAATCATATTGCACCAATATAATCCTAAAAGAACAATGGTATAAAACTATAAAGCTCTATGTAAAAATGTGTTATTGCTAGCAGGCATGGTAGCACACACCTGTAATCCCATACTTGGGAGGATGAGACAGGAGGATTGTAAGTTTGAGGCCAGCCTCAGCAACTTAGTGAGATTCTCAGCAACCTTTTGAGACCCTGTTTCAAAATAAAAAATAAAATAGGGCTGGGGGTGTAGCTTTGGGGTAGCACATCCCTGGGTTTAATTCTCAGTACCACACAAAATAAAAAGTGTTATTGCCTTGTAACATATAGAAATACATTTGGCAAAAACCATAAATGAGGTGGGTGGGAGCAATAT
Source organism: Graphiurus murinus (assembly GCA_004027655.1). Lineage (NCBI taxonomy): Eukaryota > Metazoa > Chordata > Mammalia > Rodentia > Gliridae > Graphiurus > Graphiurus murinus. Next base: position 10,443 of record PVLC010007450.1, on the reverse strand, counting down.
TGTATTAGATTAAGTAAATAGCACCAGATGGTAACTCAAATAAATAGGAACAAAGGAAGAGAACCAGAAATAGTAAATAAGGTTAATAGTACAATACAAACTATATAAATATGTATTTGCCTTCCTTTCTTCTAGACTTTCTTAAGACAATTATGTATAGTAGTAGTTATAACAATATATTTGGTTTGTAATATCTATGTAATATATACATGACAATAGCACAAAAATGAAGAGGGAACAGAGCTATATCTAACATTCCTGGAATTAAGGAAAAATAAATCTATAGTAGATTATGATAAGACATATTTGATAAGCTCTAGAGCAACCACTATGAAAGTAGATAAAATATAATGAAAGAATCATAAAATGAATTTAAATGTTGCACAGAAAATATTTACTTAATACTAAAGAAAACAGGAAGGAGACAGAGAAAATAAAAAAGTAAATGGCAGGTGTAAATTCACCTTTCTATGCTCATTTTTCTAGCTCTGTGAAGAATGACATTGGCATTTTAATGGAGATTGCATTGACTCTGTAGATCACTTTTGATAGAATGGCCATTTTGATAATATTTATTCTGCCTATCCAAGAGCATGGGAGATCTTTCCATCTTCTAAGATCTTCTTCAATTTCGTTCCTTAGTGTTACAATTTTCTTTGTTTCATGGGTTTTGAGTTTGAAAATGTTCATTTGAGGAAATCAAAACTTGAAATTCTGGTTTAGCAGATCTGGGGTGTGGTCCCAGGAATCTTCAACAGAATGAAAAACCACTAATTCTGAAAGTCAATCAGGTCTAGGAACATGGATGAAATAAAATAAAGTTATGTAAGGTTCCTGGCATGTAGTCAACACACAACAGCTTTATGTTTTCTAGTCTCTCTCCTTACTATGTTAAGAGGTAACTTTGAAATTTGCCTTGGCAGAAAGAGCAAAGTTTAATATATTTTTATTTTTGCAAATTCATTCCAAGTGTTAACATTTTTTAAATATTTTGACTTTGCTAAATGGCTATCAGCTCTTCTCACTATTAATCAATGAGTATATACTGAGTGCCCGAGATTTGGTGAACTCTGTAAAGTCCTGTTCATAATATTATTAGGAAGATGATGACCTTATCTTAGTGGGACATAGGAATTGATTTGTTTGTTCAGCAGTAGTGCTTGAGTTGTATTAAGACTTCTTTCATGTAATCAAGGGCATTTGTGCAAAAGGGCCATCTGTAGTAGGGACACTAACTATAATTTGATGATAGTACTTGGTTATGAAATATATTAGGCACAATTATCCTAAACAAATATGAGATAATTTTGTTCTTAGGTGCTTATAATTGGATAAGATCTCACTATTAGCTCCTTTCATAATGAAATTTATTGCTCCTAAACTGGGTGTGATGGTGCACTCCTGGAATCCCAGCACTTGGAAGGCTGAAACAGGAGGACCATAGGTGTATGGCAGCATACACTATCTTAGTGAGATCCTGTTTCAAAAAAGGGGGCCTGGGGTATATCTCAGAGGTAGAGCAACCCTGGGTTCAATCCCTATTTCCACAAAAAAGACAAAAAAAGTAAATTCACTGCCCCTTTTCCTCTAATGGGGTAGGCAGAATTCAAACGTTTTTCTTGATAAAGCTTCTCAAATGTTAATGCATATACAAAATTACCTGGAGATCTTGTTAAAGTGCAGATACTGACTCATTAGGCCTGGGGGTGCGGCCCAAGATTCTGCTTTTCTACCAGGCTCACAGGTCATGCTTCAAAGTTGCTGGCCTATCCATAACACTGAGGAACAAAGCACTAAACCATTTAGTTTCACTCAATTGTTTCTGAATTGGCACTGGTTCCTTCCTCATTTTTGACATTGTATTATATTGTTTTTCCTACATCTTCAACTCCTTTGCAATCACATAATATAACCATAAACCAGATCAGTAGGATTAACCAAGCAAGCAGCAATCTTTGATGGGAACCAAGAGCCCCTCTCCTATCCAGATAAAACTAATTGATCTGCCATGGTGCTTTAAATTCCCAGTTCTGGAAAGTCTTTTAAAAGTCTCTGGTGAAGGGTTATGTTACCTAAGACAGGGTTATGTTACCTAAGGTTAGCCTAAAGTTAGGCATTAATCAGACTGGAAGACCAACCATCATTAGCAGAGAGATTACTGAAAGAATAATAGATATATAGGAGGGTCAATTTTGATAGAGTAGGAGGCAAAGAACATGATATATGATAAACTTGATGTTAGAGTCAATCTGGGTCTAATTGGATATAGAAAGATGACAAAAGGGGGAATCAACAGAACAAGACCAGGTTTTAAAAAAGCTTTTTAAAAATGTATCATACACTTGACAATTTGGGTAAGAATATTATGGCTAGTATCCCAAATTAGCTCACCTCACGCTAACTGTTGGCTCTTTAACACCCTAAGGTATGTGAGGGGTCTTGTGGTTTGGTCAAATGGCCTCACCCATGTCAGCTCTGCTGCTGGGGCCACAGCCCAGGGCCTGAGGGCTGGCACTGTGCTAAAGGCCAGACTGTCTTCACCAGTGACTCAACCAGGAAGATAAGGCTTGAGGAAAGGTGTTCTCCACTAAGGACCAGTAACAGTAATTTAGTTACAGCCAGGGTTGGCCAGAAGTAGATGCTTAGGGCAAGCAGGCAGGCAGAGGGAAGTTTGCATGAGCTGTGTAGCAAGGAAGAAGGGAGAATTGGCTGAATATCCTGCCAAAAAAAATGTGCTTTTATTTGAAAACGAAGAGCTGTTATAAAACACAAACAGAAGCTGTAGGACATTTTTCCCGTTTCAAAAATACAGCTCACTTTCCCCCCATGCATGCAAACAACAAAACCCAGGGAGGATAACTTGGTATTGCTGAATGCTGCCTGTTGAGTGAATCTTTACTTTCACATCTTTACTTTCTCTAGATTTCCTGGGTTAACCCCAATTGCAGAAGGGCGATGAGAGGTGTTTTGCCAGTTGATAGGTAGGATGGTCTATAAGGGGAAAAGTGAATAAACCAGGCAAGAGGTAAGAATGAGAGAATAACTTTAATCACACACAGATTGCAGCACTAAAAGCAGGACTGTGGACAGAGTTGAAGTGGCTAAGGAAGTCCACTGAAAAGACGCGGGTCTGCTGTGCAAGCCTCATGCACAGCACAGGCTCCCTCCTAGTTCCTGTATCTCTCTTGCTGCTCTCTGCCGCTAATGCAGAGCGATTCAACAGCCTCCGGAGAACAGCTGGAGAAAGCTCAGAGAAAGACAAATTAATGGAAGCCCGGTGTAGCAGCAAATGCTGGCGCACAACGCTCAGCTGACCCGTTAAATGAGCAATCCTGTTAAGTGTGTTAATCAGCTTGGCGCCCAAGAGCCCCGGGGAACGCTCCGGGAGATACCTGGGGCAGAAACTGTATGCTTCATCCTTGCGATGTAGGTCCCGCAGATCCCTGAGTTGTACTCTACTCCTGTATAACTTAAGAGTTTTTGGGCTGCAACATGTTGGAGAGCGGGTGGTTAGAGGCATGGCTAGCAAGCATCAAGCACGGGGGACTAATACTCGCTGTCCTGCCTCTAGGTGAAGCCCAACCCTAGGTCCCAGAACCTTACCTGCCTGCCCTACGACTGGCGGGACTGAAAAACCCTTAGACTTAAGAATCTTTTATGTGGAAGGGGCGGGAAAAAAGTTTCCATTACTGGTAAGATCACGTTATAAATAGAAATAGGTGGACTGTGCCTTTTAAACATTACTGTTCTGGCCTGCGGGGAACCAAGCAGGTGAACACCTGGCTGAACTAAATACATCTTCAACGGCTGGGATTGGGGGCCAGGAAAGCTGAACAACTTTGCTTTAGTGGTTTTCCACACCTGCACTCAGTTGAACGCTCGCCCCAACGCTGTATGTCGGCGTATCCTGGTTTGGACGCTAGAAGAACGCTCGCCCCAACGCTGTACATCGGCCTATTCTGGTTTGGACGCTAGACGGCGCTGCTGGGACACACTTCCCTTGTGTGAAAGGTAAGAGAAGCGTGTTTTTAAGCCAAGCGATGGGGCACTTGGGGTTGGCAGCTTTTCCCACTCTCCTCACTCTGCCTTCCTGCCTGGCGCTCCTAAATCCAAAGGGGTGTGGAAGAGGAGGAGGAGGAGGAGGAGCAGAAAGCAGCCCTTTCCCGTGACGCGCCAGAGCGGTCCTCTCTAATTCCACCTCCTCCCGCTTGCAATCAGTCAGCCAGGCGGCACCAAACTGTTAGCAACGAAGACGCAGATCTTGGTGACTTCCACCACTCTCCTAGCCCTTATTCCAAGCATCTTTTGGAGGCGGCAGCTGCGGTGGCAGGATGTGAGGCAAATCTGGCGCTCACTTCCCAGGCGCCCGCTCCTTCTTAGGAGCCGGAGCGTGCGGGCTTTTGCATGCTGGAGCTGCGCGGGAGGGAGACGCGCAGGCAGAGTTTACACCTGCCACCCGCCGCACCGTCAGGGTGAGCTTGGGGCTGGGGCGCTGCTGCCATTTGCAGAGTGCGTGCCGCACGAGGGTCGTGAGGACCACGGACTCGGGCGCCGGAGTCCCAGCTAGCACCGCTTGGCCTAAGCAAGGTGCAGCTGGAACGAGGCTGCTCCGAAGTGAAGTCGCGGAAAGAAGAGACCCGGAGGCAGGCTCCAAAAGATTCTAGTCAATGAGCTGAGAGGCGGCACCTGTCATTGTAACTAAAGGACCGAATGATTTAGAAACCCACTTTAACCTCTCCTCCGGTTCCCGGAAAAGTCCACAAAAGCTTCGCCGAACTCTAGAAATCTTCCTCGATCAGAAAGAAGTTTCCTGGCGTCCTCTTTGGCTAGGACTGAGAGTGGAGACCCGGGTGGAGCTGTTCTGTCCGCTGCCCGGGGAGATACAGTTTTTCCCCCGCCTCCTCCAACCCCTCTGGTCTTTTGGGCAGCCCCTTTGACCGCCCGGGAAGTCTGAGCCCGCGCTCTGCGGAACCCGGCTTGCCATCGCGTCCGGGACATGGAACTACCCGCCTGAGACCTACTGTACCATTGCTGGTTGTTTTTAACAAGACTCAGGTAACGTCCGCTCGCAGAACCAGAGAGTTGGCTCGGGAGGGCTAGGGGAAAGCGTTGAGCTCCAGTGGCAGTCCCGGAGCCCGCAGGCCGCGGCAACCCAGGCTCTAGTTCTGCAGCTCTAGCCTTGGTGCCTGGAAACTTGTCAGTTTGTTTCTTTCCCTTCAGCCCTCCCAGAAAGTTTAGAGATCCGAGCTCCCACAGTCAAGGGCTCTTCGCCTAGTGGGAACGTGCGCGGCGGTCAGGTGCCCGGTGAGTTCCATTTCCTCCGCGGGATCTTTGTGGTCTCTGCGGCTGGCGCTCCCGGCTCCGCAGCCTGCGAAGCAGTTTCCCACTGGGCGCTTCTGATTTTCCGACCTTTCGGCCTGCGGCGGGGAGAGCGACCCTAGTGAGGATGGGGTTCAAGGCAGTTCCTGGATGGAGCAGCGAGGGGTTGGTTCCCCCGCGTCCGCTTGCTCTCCTGGGGATTCCCACCTATCAAGGGACAGGGAGCATTGCAATCTGGAGCCATCTCTTTTTGAGAGCCTGAAGGGATAACCTTGTGGACCCCGAGACACCCCATATCGTCATCCTGAACAAAATCTCCGCTGCCCCTTGAGCTGTTTTTCTAGGTTGAGTTAACCTTTCCCCGCCGTCCTTCTGTGGTGAGGACCGACCCCCTGTTGAGTTGCGCTCAAAATTCTTGGGATAGAAACCCAGATAGAGATAATAGGGACAGTCACCTGCCAGTAGCTGGCCTTCCTTTGGGCCCTGGAGTGGATCTACCAGGTCGATCTGTCACTATCCGGCATTTAAGGGGAAAAATGATTTGGCAATGAGACATGGAAAAGAAAGTGTGATAATTCTCTGTTCTAGGCGTTCTCTTGGTCCCTGCAGTCACTCTCTCCTTATCGCTGCGACCCAGGTTCTTAGGGAGAAATTGTTACCAAATTAGTATTTAAGGACCCCCCCCCCCACACACACACAAAAGTGCCTGGGATGAAGTACTGGATAAGTACTTCTCTGCTGAAAGCTATCCTGGAGCCTACCAAATGTGTTTGTGTTGTTTGGAGGGGAATCTATTTAAGAATATCTTGCCAGCAAATGGGGAAGCAGTACCTGCATACTTCTAATATATTCAGTCTCATCTATGAATATGTTAAAGAAGAAATGCTTCTTTCCACCTCAGGTCAGGAGAACTAAGTTGCAGATAATTAAACACAGTGGTGTAGCTGGAGCAGACCCAAAAGAAAGGGAGAGAGGAAAGGACATTCTCTTGAGGGCTTGTAAGTCCAGGGGGCATTCTACAGCCCTGGAAGAATACTTCAGTTACAGGGCACCTGGGAGGGAAGGAGTTAAGTATCTGGGACATGTGGAGGGGGGATTAGGCCAGTTTAACCACTGACACTACAATCTCTCACTCCATCTCAGGGGCATGGGCTGTCTCTGAGGATTTAAGGGCATTAGTGTCCAAGCAGCCCTATGCCACTGGATTCTTTGCCTACAGAGTCTTGGACACTTAGGCTCCCGCCCTTGTCGCCTCCTCTTGGGGCTCAATGCTCATTCTTTTCAACACTCACTCGCTGATTTTCCACTTAGAAATTGAGCAGTTACCTTGGGATCTAGGCAGAGTAGAATCAAGTATCTCTGAGCCTAGGCTTTAGCAGACACCCCTACCTTCACCCTTTCCATCCTTTTTACTTCTCTCTGTCCAACCCCCTCTGCTATAGAGCCACTACTGTCCCACCGTGCTGTGGCTGGACCGGATGCAGGGGCTCCAGGTCTGAGTCCTTTGCTCACCATGTAAGCGCTTCAAACTGGGGGGCTGCCCTGAGCTAAACAATCCACAATTTGCTCCAGGTGGAAAGGAATGATTTAAATAGAAACCATTTAAATGTGGGTAAAAGGCTGCAGCATAAAAGGCTCCAACTCTCAGCTGGTAGGATGGAAGGATAGGCAGACAAGTGGCAACCAGAGCTGCCTTGGTGACAGTCAGCTAAGGCCAAGCCTTCAGAACAGTAGGGTTAGGATTTAAACTGGGCTCTCTAGTATAGCTGCCCTCTCTGATTTCTGTGCTGTTTTCAGCCAGGATGAGCAATGGGCCATTTTCCATTTGCATAGGGCTCCTATCATCAGAACTGCTGTGGGCACAGGCTAAAAGTGCTGGTCACAGGTGGGAATATTGAGGTGGCCCCAGACTGTGGCTTTTCTGTGTAAAATTGGGTCTGAGACTTGATTTACCCATTAATTTCCTTAAGGGAGTAGAACCTTCTCATTTGCCAATAGCCAGAAGCAGTGTATACATATGAATGTTGCTTACTAGGGTGAAGTGATGGTGTGGCTACCTGGGGAACAGCCCGATGTACCCACCTGGAACATATCTCTACAGGCACAAAGTCCACTGACATTTTATTTAACTCTAAAAAGACATCCTCCAAAAAACCTGGCCATATAAGAAAGATGAATTATAAAGTGGCAGTTCCACTTTATTAAATGCGTTGGCTTGTGTAATTCAGTGAAGCAGTTCAGTGAAAAACATTTGCTATTTGGGAAGAAGAGGGAAAGCGTGGAAAGCAAAATGAGTCACAATATGCTTGAAATGATCATATAACTTTGGTAAAAACAGAATTGTGTGTTCACATCTGTTCTTTAAAGGAAGTTATCAGTGTGCGCAGTGCGATGGCCTGAGTAGATTTTGTGAAAGATTGTGGCAGCATGATAAGACCACAAGGGGCAAAATACATTTCCCCCATGTTTTTTGGTATTTCTGGAACTGTAATGGTAATGATCGCAACAGGGACTGTTAGAAGAAGAATGTGAACACTGCCTTCTTCATTTAAGTAATACCTGTAAGCTTCTTGGTAAAAATGCATTGTAATCAAATGGAAAAGATAAAAAGTCCCAAGTTGGAGCTCTTCAGTAATATGATAGAAAAGAAAAATCACCACCTAACCTCAAGGTGTGGGCTAACAGCTTTTCAGGGAAGGTTTCCAGCTGTAGTCAGCAGCTCACACTGTTTAATCCTTGAGGTTTGTCCCTTGAGCCTAGGTCAGGAAGTCATGATCAGAGCCAACTTGATTGAGAAAGATAAATGCTGAATTTGCAATATGTGTTTTAAATTATCCTGAGATAGGAAATAAAAATGAGCTTGTTATTACATTGAGATTCTGAGCCATCACTGCCAAGGAGTTTGGCAAGGGGAAGCCTACCTGAGCAATGTAAGGCTGGATGCAAAGATGTGCTCATGATTTCATCTGGCCAAAGCTACCTCCCCTATATTGGGTTGGTTCTTTTTGAACTACCCCCCCAATGAGATCAGAGGCATTTGAGTAATTTCAGTGTATGCCAGTTTCTTTTGGGCTTCCTCTGCCACAGACATGGCTTCAGATCTTTGGTCAAATGATCAAAATACAGTATTCTCTGTGCCAAAGAGCCTAACTTTAGCCTTCTTACTTTATTTTTCCCCTTGAAACTCACATCTTCATGTTGTCATACCTGGCTCCTCTCCTGAGCTCCAAAGTGCTTTTGTGATTTGCATTATTGCTCTGAGTGTTCTCAGTAGCATGTAAAATATACAATAATTCCTTGGAAACTGCAGGGGATTTGTAAAAAAAAAATTCCCAGGAGCTGGGCATGTTAGTACAGTCTGTAATTCCAGTACTTGGGAGGCTGAGACAGGAGGATTGCAGGTTCAAGGCCAGCCCTCAGCAATGTAGTGAGGTTCCCTGAAGCCTAGCAAGACTCTGTTTGAAAACAAAAAAATAAAAAAGAACTGGGAGTGTAGCTCAGAGGTAGCTCTCCTGGGTTCAATACCACAAAAGCCAAAGGGAAAAAAAAAAAAAAAGGAATACCAAAATCCATCGATGTTCAAGTTGATGGATAGAATGGTGTGTTTTCATACCACCTATGCACATCCATCCATATTTTATAAATCACATCTAGATCAGTCATAAAACCTATGTGAAAAGTTACATACATTGTTTAGGGAATAATGTCAGTATGTGATCAGTACAGATGCATTTTTCCTTAATATTTTTAATATATGGTGGGTTAAATTCATGGATGAAGAACATGGATATGGAAGGCCACCTGAATTCAAGCACTAATTTGACAAACTTGTTTTGTCTGCTTATTTCAGTGACTCTACTGTTCTCTGTTCTCAGGACTTCTGATCTCATTCATCTGTGATTCTTCTGCATGCCCTATTCATTCCTGCCTTCTGCATTCTGTTATTAAATGCCCTGAGTTCTGAAATGGGGTTTCTGCTTTGCATTCTTACTGCCATCACTTGATGTCAGGCTCCTTGGATTCTTGGCCTGGTATGCTATAAAAGCCTCTTCCTGCTATATTTGGTGTGCTCTCTAAGTCAGTATGTCCAGCATATTTTGACTAATCATCCTGAAGTCCATTTGGTTCTTTATTTTTAAACATTGTATACTGCCAGGTGTAGTGTTACACACCTATAATCCTAGTACTTCGGAGGCTGAGGCAAGAGAATTGCAGGTTTGAGGACAAACTCAGCAACTTAGACCCTGTTTCAAAATATAAAATGGCTGGGGGTATATCTTAGAGGTAGGATCCCCTTCCCCTAGTATATTGGATATCTAATGAGCAGATGTTTGGTACAGATTGTTGTTGCACCTGAATAATTTCTAACAATTTAAATTGCTTGATACATTAAGCAGGTTGCCTTTTAACCTTAGAAAGTTATCCGCCATTGTAAATATATACTAGTATGTCCAAGGATTTGGTAGCTCAAACATCAGATTCAGGAAATTGGACTAGATGACATTTATTACTACTAACCCAGAATCCTTTCAGTATCCAGGAAAATGGTGTGTTGTCTCCTCTGTTTGCCTGGGGAGACTTCACCTTTAAAGAATTAGTATGGCCAGGCATGATGATGCTTGCCTGTGATCTCAGTATTTGGGAGGCTGAGATAGGAGGATCACAGGTTCAAGGACAGCCTCTGCAACTTAGGGAGACTATCAGCAACCTGTTTCAAAACAGCAACAAATGGGGCTGGGAGTATAGCTCAGAGTTAGAATGTCTCTGTGTACAACCCACAGTACCCTCCCCACTCCTTGACACAGAATTACTATGGCTGTATTTTAGAGTCTTATCTTTTACAGATGGTTACTATGCCCAAATAGGTTGTTCTGTTCTGGCTTACTTGGGTGTGTCAATAAAGAAACCATTTAAGCTGGGCGTGTTGGCGCACGCTTGTAATCCCAGCATTCGGGAGGCTGAGACCGGAGGATCCGGGTTCGCGGCCAGCCTCAGCTACCTAGTGAGGCACTCCGCAACTTAGTGAGACTCGGTTTCAAAATAAAGAATAAAAAATAGGAGCCGGGCGTGGTGGCGCACGCTTGTAATCCCAGCATTCGGGAGGCTGAGACCGGAGGATCCGGG
>PVLC010007449.1:0-63298 GCA_004027655.1 Graphiurus murinus | reverse complement strand
TAGTAAGGCTCCAAAGTGTACTACGAATAGCTCAGAGGGTTATCTTTAATAGATTTGGGATAGAATACCAATACTACCTTGGAAAAATTATCCCCCTTCCCTATTTTCAGCCTTCTAACCCTAAAATTAGAAGTGCTTATCACACATCATGTTTCCTGAGGATTAAGAATAAGAATTTTGTCTTCAAGCAGATCTAGATTTCCATTCTGAATTTTTTCCTCTAGTAGTGACTTTTATTATTATAACTTCCCAGTCACTAGGATTATCAATGAAAGGAGGAATGGAAGTCCAATTTGAACCAGCACAAATTGAATAGCAAGATTGTAATTCAGACATTTATTGGGATTATTCCTTATTCATTATTAGTTTATAACATTTATTAAGTTGTTTATATTTAGCCACATAGCAACTTGGTTTTCTTACTAGCACACAAGATATTGAGGGATAGAAGACTCTGAAATGATGATTTCTTTAGTTTTATAATTATACATCTCTCAATCTTCCATGCTTTTAAAATATAATTCTTTTCTTTACTCAGGTGGCTGAATGTCATGTTCATTTAGTTATAATAGATACTCTTAGTTTCACAAGTAAAATCTTAAATTTTTAATAAATTTTAAATTTACTTATGAGAAAGCTTATATTTTATATGCTAAAAATGACCATCATTTTGGGCAAGTCACCTAGCCTTTTTGAAGATCAATTTCATTACCTATAAGAGAGATAATAACAATTAATTTTAATATGTCAACAAGTTATGAAGAAAAATTCCAGTCTCAGTGGCAAAATCCTATAAAATGTTTACAAAGTCTACAGCTTTAGCTATCATCATGAAAACAAGCAAACGCAGTTCAAAATGACCAGTCTTTTTAAAAAGTCTATATAATCAAGCCCATTTACATGCAAGGTAGGTTTATACTATTTCTCCAAACTCAGCTTTCTGAATTTACCATAAAACCCATATCCCCAGACAAGCAATGGAGAAGGCACCACCTTAAGAAAAATTAAACCACAAATGAAAGCTTAATCACCAGTGTGAAGGAATGTGTTCTTTCAGTAATTTATGACCAACTTGGATTTGGAATCCTTTAAGAATAAAATACTCCAGGTTTCTTGGCACTGGCAATAGGTATTGAATTGCCCACCCAATACTCATTCTCATTCTCATCTTTCTTATTAGCCTCAATTTATTGCTGGGGAGAAATTGTGCCCAGATAAAGGAGTTCATCTTCCTAACATGCATGTAGTAAGAGGTGGTCATGACAATTAATTCAGATCAATTAGCTACAAGAATTACCTAGAGAGGCCACCTGGAAATACTTGGGGAAAGATAATATGGAGTATTCAAGCTCCTGTCAATCTTTTCAACTCTGCCTTCTCAGGAACATAGATAGTGTGCCTATGAAAAAAGTCACAGAGAAGGAGGATGGAGACAAAAAATACATGGAGCCTTATATATTTGCTGTCATCACTGAGGAAACCCTGACTTGCCAAACTCCTAAACTTCTTGTTTACGGAATGTCTAGGTCTTTATCAATTTACAACACTGTTGATTGGACTTTGTTTTACCTACAATAGTGTTCATCACTCATACTGGAATCAAGTTCAAAATTTTCATATCAAGACATGGATGAATTATAGTTAAATATATCTTATAATATTAATATAAGAAAAAGAATAAAAATGAATTTTAAGATGAATGGAATAAAAATGTTATTTTAGACAAATGTTAGGTATATAAAGGAACAATAGGAATTAGGAAACCCAGTAGAACCAGGGAGTCAGATTTATTGTGAATATAGTTGACCCTGCTCAGTTTGAGAACCCTCCTGTTAAGCATTCTCCTATAGAAAACAGCAGTGGGAGACAAAGGCCTTTTTTTAGTTAAGGCTATATGCACATTTTAATACTTAGTGTATTACATCATACACACACATATTCTCATGCATGCATATACATTTCAGTAAGTGTATAGAGCATGTTAAAATCTAAGGAAGCATAGAGAAAGATAAACATTACAAGATAGTGAGAAGGGAAAAATATGTTGGTTACCAACTTAAGCCCACAAATATTCTGCTTACTACATTAATTTAAGGTCACTTGTTAGATTTATGTCACAGAAACCTCATGAATCTGCACTAAGAAAATAATAAAAAGATAAAAGCATTTAAACAATTACAGTTTTGAAAGAATATTAACTGTTATATGTTCTTTCAAAATAAATATATGGAAGTAATTACTATGCAATTTTGCTAAATAATATTACTGTTTCATAATACTTTGAAGTTAAAAAAATTTAGAAATATGCTATTCAAATTCTCTTTTTCTCCATTATAAGAAAACTAAGTCCTACTATAGTGATGAAATTGTCCAATGACCTTTGTTCAATTCAATTATTTTTTTAAAAAGGTAATTTAGGTTTACTATTTCAAGTTGCTAGTGGTACTTGAATTGATGTCTTACAAATGCAATTAAAAATAACATGAAAAGGTTGTAAATGAGAATTATAGTGATAGGGGTTTAATATTAAAGTGTTGAAATCTAAGAAAATAAGCTGTCTAGACATGTGGGGAAGTTTAGAATCCATCATTCACAAAATACAGGGAGGAGAAAATTATCTTGAGTTGCCGTTATAGTTAATGCATTATTTCTTCTATTTCCTTTCCCAAGCTAATTGTTAAAATAACAATAAATATTAATGATACTTTATTATTGTATAGTAAGGGATATTATTTTAGTGTTGTATATAAGCCTGTCAAATTATGATGAAAGAGTTACTTTACATTGCATGTTCCCCTGGCATCCTTTGGTTCCAGTGAAATTTGCAAAGTTCTTACCAGTTAGATTTTGTCTTTGTCTTTTCTATGATATTCTGGAACTCAAAGGACACTGAAGAAACTATACCAAGGGTTCTTCTATTTAACACATTGAGAGCTAAAGAAAAATGGAGACTGCATATAGTTTTGTTGACCAATTAACTGATCATTATTTTTTATGGAAACTGCATATAAATAAAACATCTTCATCTCACCTGTAGTATTTGGTTGTTTTTGCTTGTTGGTTTTGGTCTATTTATTGACATTGGCTAAAAAACATTAAAAATGTTTATTTTTTTTAAGAGGGTGAGAATCATATTATTCTCAACACTTTCTCCTGTTTTATCCTAACTGCCAATTCCTATTTATTTATTTTTATTCTTTGACAGACTCTAATTTCTAATCTAAAACACAGTTAAGAATTTGGCATTTAGTACATGGTAGAAAAATAATCCGTTCAAGACAAGCATTGTAGCCAAAGGTAAAGATAATAATAGCATTTCATAATTGCAGACTAGTAAGGAAATATTAATTTTTTTTCAGTATTGAGCAGACCAAAAAAAAAATCATAGCAATCACTATGACAATGGTTCATATTCAATTTTCTTTATTTTTTTTTTCTTGAGGATCTGGGGATGGAACTCAGGGGCATTATATCTTCAAGCTACACCCCAGCTCTATTTTTATTTTATTTTATTTTTTTATTTTGAAATAGGGTCTCACTAAGTTGCGGAGGGCGTCACAGAGTAGCTGAGGCTGACCATGAACCTGTGATCCTCCTGTGTCAGCATCCCAAGTACTGGGATTACAAGTAGGCGCCACGAAACCCAGCTCATATTCAGTTTTCTATGATGAGTTTCAAAGACTGTGAAGAACTTCTTCATATTATATGCAAGTTTTTGTAGTCTCATATATCTGTGTGCAGTACAGGACCTTTGAACTATAAGCAACAGAAATAGAACTCAAAATTATTTATATAAAAAAAGGTAGATGTTTTGACTCATAAACAAAGCACATATAAGAACATAGGAGAAACTTCAGTTGCAACAATTAGTCCAAGAGCTTGGCTAAAACACCTGGTCAGTGAAGAGCCAGTGGAGTTGACAGGAGCTGGGCCTAGCCTTTTGTATCCTGTGGGGTTTGCCACGCTAGTGCTAGTTGGCGAGTTGTTTTTCCATTTAAACTATCATATTTAGTGCATTGCTGGGAAACATTCCCAGGGTTCACAGCCCGTTTGTGAAGGTGGCAGAAGCCACTTGGGGCAGACTTCCAGGGGAGAACCATACCTGTTCTGTGTCTACTGTTCACATGGTGGATGTCCAGGCCTGTTGGCTAGAGCCCCTTATCAACCAGGCCCTGCTCCTTCTGACCACTGCAGGACAGTGTGAGCGTAGGGCCAGCCAGTCCAGAATGAGGACTCCAGCAGGAACTGCAGCCTATGGACCCCACAACCTGGATCCTGAGCACCCCAGCTGCACCCAATATACAGAGCTGATCTTGTGCCCCGGGGACTATATGGGGTATTAACTCTGTGTTTCTTTTCCAAGAAATGATTCCATTTCTGCTTGGATTTTGAAATTTACTGTAACTGTCAGTGTACAGAACCATGTCTGGATCTTGTTTTATTTGTACTAACTTGGTAAAAACGTTGCTCTTGACATCCTCTCCCTAGCCTCTACACAATTAAACTGCAAGTGAGCTCTGGCCACTGGAAAAAATAGATAAGTGAAATCTCTGTCCTTTGTCTGTCTCCCTCTCTCTTTCTTCCTCTTAGGATATTGGCTTTGTTATATTTCACACACATCAGGACAGATTGTAAGACATTGGAAAACAGCCAGATTCAGATTTGATCCATACACCAAAAACATATCAAGTGGAGGAAAGATTCCCTCACAATTTTAAATCACAAAATTGCTGTAAAAAGCGCTTCTGTTGATCAAGCTTGTGTCATAAATGGCCCATTTTTTCAATTATTTTGTCCAAATAAATGCAATATTGTGATTTTTCTCTATTCAAATCATACACACAAACAATTTGTCATGGTGGTAGAAACTATGATTGACTCAAATACACTTGAAGCAAATGGTGTGAAGAAGCATTTCTCTGATAAGGGAGGAGATATTTGAGTTCTACAGAAATTTTTCTTTTTAACCAGTGATCCCAGAATAACCAGACATGCACACAACAACACACACCAAAAATGATGTTGAAATTTTGAAACTTTTGATTATAGAATATATATTCATTTCCTGCATTTTGCCCATGTCCTAAAACTTTGGATAAGCCTGAATTTGAAGGTGATGAACTGATTAGCCTGGTGGAGGAAATTGCAAAACCATCAAATATCCAGACTGCACTATCATTAAAAATTGCTGCCTTTAGTCAGTTGTAATATGAAAATCCATAGGAGAAAGCAAAGTGGGGAGACTTTAGAGACTTTCAATTTGGCCAGAAAGACATGTGATATTGGGGTCCAGAGAGATGCAGTCACACAAGAAAGTGACGTGGCTGCAGGCAGATGGAATGTTCTACATAGCAATAAAGACAGGGATGTGGTCAGGGCAGTTCAGGCTCAAGGGCATAACCATGGAAATGTGTTCAAAGGTGGTTCTTTTAAAAAGCTGCACTACAGGGCCATGATTGAAGAGGGTGAAGCTATGGTTCCTGCTAGTGGCAGATCTTGTCACTCAATGCTAGCATTGCTGGAGTTAAGGGGTAATGCTAGCATTGCTGGAGTTAAGGGGTAAGAGGATTCCTACCCCACTCCCCAACCTTACCCCTGATTTCCTTGAGAGGGCAGGCAACATTTGGCTGGGTCAAAATCCTTTCAAGTATGCACAAAGAGGGAAATTTGTGAAGCTATAAGGGTGAAGCAATGGGAACCTACCAAATTAAGAATGCCAGGAAGGAGATTCAAATTCTGGTGGGTACTTCCTAATATGAAAGAAAGAACTTACCTAAAGATTCCTTGCAGTCTGTGCCAAGCAAGATATGGGGGAGTTTCAGTTACGGGGTCTTTTCCACTAAGTGAAAGGCCTTCACAAAATGGAGTTGCTTTTGTTTTGGCCAGCCATCTAATAGTATCTTTGAAGAAAATTTAAAACTAATTTATTCAGGAATTAAAGCAAATTTGATATCACTTCATATCTTAGCTCAATTCTTTATTTAAGGTGCATATTTCCAAAACAGAGAAACAACTTTTTTGCATAATTTTGAAGATCAAATGACTAAAAACAAGTAAAACCATGAAAAATTTAAAGTTTCCATCTTCCCAACATCTCATAAGTAAGATACATTTGATAAAACCTTTGATTATATTAAAAAAAACCTAAATATATTTTTCAACATTTAATGGGCCTTTCTAAATTCGAATCCTGGTGTACTGTTTGTTTTATTATTAGGTGAAATACACCAATAACTGTGTGTGTGTGTGTGTGTGTGTGTGTGTGTGTGTGTGTGTGTGTGTGTTACTGGGGAGTGAAGCCAAGGGGATTCTACCCCTGAGCTATACCACCAACCCTATTTTATTTTTACTTTGAAATAAGATCTTGTTAGGTTGCTGAGAGTCTCACTACTTGCTGAGACTGTCATCAAACCTACGATCCTCCTGTTTCAGCCTCCCAGGTACTAGGATTACAGGCTTTTACCACCATGCCCAGCTAACCAATAACATTTTGATCACTTTGAGTTCAGGCTTTGAAACTTACAAATGTGAAGTGTTATAATGTTTTCAGCACACACAAAGCAACTTTCATTATTTAATAAATTCTCTCATCTTCTTTGGTTAAAATAACGAAAAATTTGCTTAGCTACTCACGAATAGGATATATTTATTGTTATTTGTTCATAAAGCATAATGAATGTTGTTATTTTACATTTAAACTTTCTGAAAGCATTTTAGAAATAAATTTTGAGGAATAAGGCAGAATAGCTATGTGAGTACCTTATCTTAAAATTTTAGCTATCAGAGGACATACTACATAAAGATGCTTCTAAGTGGTTGCAAGGATATGATTAAAAATAAAAAAACTAATATTTGTCCAGTACCCCACAGTTTATAAAGCAAGTGCATAAGGAGCTTCATAGCAGCACACTTACTTGGGTCTCCATCTCTGTGGGTTCCTGGGCAGCTGTGTGGTAGTATACCAGTCACTTATCTTCTATGCTAAATGAAGACAGATTTCTCTGCCTCTCTGACAAAGATTTTATGGGGATTAAGTAACAATGTGAAAATAAACATTCTTTTTTATAAAGTAATATACAAAGATGAGGGATGATCATTGTGTAAACATCATAATTCAAATGCTTTATTTAAAAATAACTCAAACATCAAGTAAAAGCCACTGAAAACAGTTATCTTTGTTTCCAAATTGTCTTTTTTCTACATTTTTAAAATTAAGTAAAATCAAAGAGATATGTTTGTGCCAGTGGGTAGCTGTATTAAGAAAAAAACTAATTAGTTCAATAAACACTGGATCTGCCCTTGCCTCCATCCAAGATCTTAGTTAATGATTCATTTCATAGTATCAGATAAATACATGCTTTAAATAGGTCCCAAAAAGTTTCCTAATTTTGATTTTCTTTGGTTTACCTTATTCCTTTTTATTGCTTCCTTATATGCTTAAAAAAGAATTTATTTCTTTCAAATTACTCCTCTTGGGATGAAAGAAAATAAGGCAATTAAAAATTTCCCCAAATTTATTCAATTATATACACTTTTCAAAATCTCATATATACATGTATGTACATACATATATATGTATGTTATATACACATATATATATATCCATTAAAATATATGTTATTTTGTGACTGTATTATTATTATCATTATTTAAATTAGAAAACTATGGTTTAATGAGCATGAAGAACTTAACTCAAATTCATGTGATAGTAAAATGTAGAACCACATCTCTGATTATAACACTCATTCTTGGGAGTACAAACAGGTGAACTGTTACCAAAATTTGCCAAGGAATGTTCTAAAACACCACACGTATTTTCTATATTATTTTTCCTACCTGACCCTGTCTCTAGAAATTAAGATGATCATGTAAGAAGTGCCTTTAGCAATCCCATCATGCTTAGAGTATCTGGTCAACTGGAAGCTGAAACTCAAGTCTAGTAGGTCATGTTGCTTCTACTGAATTCCCTTTTCTCTTGTCAATAGCATTACTTCTCTGAATCCTGAGATATTGGGACTGTTTCCCCCTATGTGGTTCCTCCTGAAGAATTTAGGCTGGAGAAACATTCCCGAATTCATGTTCTTACTCATTCTCCCAGAGAGAGTAACAAACGCAATGGGGGGATTTCTGAATTGAAAAAAGCTAATCTACTAAAAGTCTATATGCACTGTAGATTACTAGAAATGATCTAATCCTTTTTCTTAGATGTCTTGTTAGATGTTTGAGAAGTAAAATATAGCTTTAGCTCATTTGGCCACTAACCTAAGCCAATTCTTTCAATGAATTGTTAATCAATATTGATATATATATCAATAAATAGTATTTATATAAACACATATATAAATGTACAAGCACACATATATAAATACATATGCATACACACACACACACACACACACACACACACACATGAATGTGTGCCTGTCAGGAGTTATCATTTCCCTGACTTCTCCTGCATTTCATTCTCATACAGTTTCAACAAGGGGGTGGAGAAGATAGAGTTGTTTTCTTTAGCCCCTTAAAGTTATAAATATAAACATACTACATAAAACATCCAAATTAATTATGCCATATACATATATATGTATACATATAAAATCTCAAAATACCTCTTACAATTTGTTATTATATTTGGGAATTTTCATATTACTTATTTACCCATTGTTTTTTGTTTTGTACACCTAATATGTGCCAGGCAATTTTCTAAGCACTGGGGAGGTAGCAATTCTCAGAGCTTATCTTTATAGGTAGGTAGGGAGAGAAACTACTTTAAAAATTTTACCTAAACAAACAAGAAAATATCAGTGGGAAAAGCTTAGATTTTTTAAGAGGAAGGAATAATTATTTACTCATAGTGTTTTTGGAAATCTCTGAGTTCAGTCCATATGAGGCCATGGTGTAGAGCTAGAGCTTAGGACATAGCAGTTCAGAAAAAAACAAACAAACAAACAAAAAAACAATTAAAAAGTAAAAGTCATTTGAAAATAAGTAGCTAGTCTGATGGGAAGTGAGGAAGCTTGAAATCCAATGGTCTTCAAAGACTTACCTAAGAATTAGTGACATGCAGGTGGAGACGTAAGTATTAGGAAGGTACCAACCAAAACCAGGCATCACAGAAGAATGTTCCTCATGGCCAGGACAATCTCAGTATGCTTTAGTAACAGAGCAAGGCTGAAGGTAAGCAAACAAATGGGAAGATGAGATAGAAATCACAGGCAAGAATGAGAAATTCTGGGGCCAGAAATAAGAATAAAATGTTTGGGCTCTTTTTTATTTTTATTGTGTATGTCTTCTAGGGTGGGGGTGGGGTTACTGGAGGACTGAACCCAGAGACATTTTACCTCCAAGCTACACCCCTAGCCATATATATATATATATATATATATTTGAAACAGGATCACACTAGGTCCATGCCACCATGCCCAGTTAAAAGTCTGGATTTTACTCCAAATGTGATAGTAAATAAATTTATTAGATTATGTAAATTCAATTTTCCAGATAAAAGTACTCTAGCTCTTTTTTCATGGCCAATTGTAGAACAAAATACATATTATCAATTTATAGTTTAGTATATTTAAAGTATTTAGTCAGTTGGTCATAATAGTGCAAGCCTATAATGTCAATACATGGGAGACTGAGACAAGAGGATTATAAATTTGGGAACAGCCTTGGCAAGTTAGCGAGACCCTGTTTCCACATAACATTTTTTAAAATAGGATTGGAGATGTAGTTCAGTGGTAGAATGTCCCTGGGTTCAATCCTGATTACCATACATAGAGGAATAAATAAGTAAATGTAAAAATATAAATAAAAGTGAAAATATTGAGTATATTTTATAAAGCTTTCCCCTGCAACACTGAGGAAAAAAGCTATGGGTTAAAACTAAAACTCTGGTACTATCTGCAGGTTTAGAAGTAGAAAAATGTGTAGCACTGCTATATGATCGACTATTGTCAGGATCATAACATGCAATATAAGGTGCACAGTAGCTAGTCCCTTGGCTTACAGCCGTCTCTCTTCTAATCCATTTTGACACAGCAGTCAACAATTTTCATTACCCTACCTATTACATTCACTTCTTCCCTGTGGTAACCTGAATAATGGTCCTGCAAATGTTTACACATTAATCCCTCTAAACTAAAAATATGTTAGGTTATATAGCAAAGGGAAATTAAAGTTTTATGTAGCTTTCAAGTTGTTAATGAGTTTGGCCTCTACATAATGATGTTACTCTAGATTATCAGCGGGTCCAATGTAATCATAAGGGTCCCTAAAAGTGGAAGGACAAATCTGAGAAGAAAATCTTCGAGAGGTCCTATGAGCAAAACTAGGCTGGATGATGCTGTCTTTGAAGATGGAAGAAGGATACCATGAGCCAAGGAAAGAGCTGTACTTATAAAAATTGGAAAAGTGAAGGAGACAGATTTTAACCTATAGTCTCCAGAAAGCAATAGAACACTGCCAACAACTTTATTTTAGCCAAGTAGTACACATCTATCCTACAAACTGAGATGGTAAATTTTTTTTTCTCATTTAAGCAACTAAACATATGGTAACTTATTAGAGTAGCAAAAATAAATACATGAAATAAGTGATCAACTCCTCTTTCAGAATGCAATCTCTGATATGACTTAAATTTTTGTCTCCAAAATTACTGATATATGCTTAGTACCTAGAAGTATGTCAGATACATAAAAGACTTTCAATAAAGATGGAAGGGAGAATGGAAGATAAAGGACAGCACTGTGTACGTCTTTATAGTTTGCAAAGTGGCATGTTATTAGCTTTCTTTCACTTAGTATTTATAATGATTTTTTGAAGTAGTTGGCACTGGCCCCATTTTCCAGATAATAAAAATAAGATGATACATAATTTTGCCAGATTACAAATCAAACATACTAAACTTTGAATGGACATATATAGACTCTATATGTCCATTTAGAGTATATAGTCAAACAAAATCTTTGAACTTTTCCTTCAAAGAAACTTAAATTATAATGATTTCAAAGTAGAATTTATTTTACCAATTACTTACTACAATATCAGTCCAGCTAAACTGGAAAACTGGATACCCAAATTTCCTTTGATGAGATTTATTTTATATTTTGGTAAATAAACCTTTCAGCTTTACTAACCTGAAGAAAACCACTAAGAAAAATGTCTATGTGATTAATAGTTCTGGAAACATACACTAGACTTTAAATAATACATTGAGCAGGATGCATA
Source organism: Graphiurus murinus (assembly GCA_004027655.1). Classification (NCBI taxonomy): domain Eukaryota; kingdom Metazoa; phylum Chordata; class Mammalia; order Rodentia; family Gliridae; genus Graphiurus; species Graphiurus murinus. The sequence continues at coordinate 52,072 of PVLC010007449.1, read as the reverse complement.
TCTCAAATAGATATTTTAGTAATATCATTTGCAAATCTGAAATTCGCTCTCCATTTAGAACTTTAGACATATAATCAAAGACATTTAAATTTTAAAATGATTACATTCATTTAATCATGCAATTGTTCCTTTCCCATAATATTGGTTAACTTTCTAAAAGTTTTTCAATTTTCATTGAAACTTTTGCTTTTCACACTATTTTCCTAATAACTCTAGTTTCTTTTTTTTTTTTTTTTTTTTTTTTTGCGGTACTGGGGATTGAACTCAGGGGCATTCTACCTCTGAGCTACACCCCCAGCCCTATTTTTTATTCTTTATTTTGAAACCGGGTCTCACTAAGTTGCGGAATGCCTCACTGACTAGCTGAGGCTGGCCGCGAACCCGGATCCTCCGGTCTCAGCCTCCCGAATGCTGGGATTACATGCGTGTGCCACCACGCCCGGCTTATAACTCTAGTTTCTCAGTAATGGAGTATTTCTCAGTTTCTTACAAAACTTACATCTTAATATACTATTAATGCCATATGAACTTATTACAACAACTATAGTACTAACAGCCTTTAAAATATGAACCTTCCATGTATAAAAATATGTCTAATAGGAAAAATACTTCAAAGATTATTTTTATCCACAAAATCTATAAGAATACCAGGTATATATTTTGGCAAATATAAGTTTGATTCACATTTAACTTCTCCACTCTGGTTTAAATGTCACTTTAACTTGTTCAACATTGCTCGAGTAACATGAATAAAACATCTTATATAATAATCAAATGCCTTTTTTTGTCAGGTAAACATACATGTTCTTTTAAAGTTTTTACTTGCTCATTATCAATTCAGAATTGATGTTCATTGTAATATTATTTTATCTATTCTCATTAGTAGGTTTACTGTAATCTACATGACATAATTTCAGTGGCTGCCTTAAAATAAGTATTTTTATTGAAGTCATGTAAAACAGAAAATAATAATAATAACAGTAACAATACTGTTTTAATTTTGACAATGTTTCAATATCCATTTGACCTTCCCAGTAATCAGATGGTTAAGTTGCAAGCTAATATCCCTTTTTTTACAATCTCCAAAACAACCTGAATCAACAAACCAGGACTCATAAAGTCTAAATGATATGTCCAAGGTCACTTTGCTTATATGTGGAAATTCTGTCATAAGGGTCAATGCTTAGAATTCTAAAGTCAGTGCTTTTCCTAGCTGACTACTTTGATACAACTTTGAACTTTAGTAAAAAACAAAACATTTTCTTGTTGTGTTTTATATATATATATATATATATATATATATATATTGTGTTTTATATATATATTTATATATATATATGAAGGAAAAATGTAGCATTTGCATTCTAGTTCTGAAATGGAGTTCATTGGCTTTATGTATTTGGATTTGTTTTCAACCTAAATTTTAAAATATGAAAACATTCTGGTTGGTTTTGTTACATGAAATTGTCTTGAAATGCTCTCCTTTATAATTCCTTCATCTTTACTTCAGCCTTATATTTTTATGGTATGCATATATCAAAGGCAGTACCTAATAAAATACTCATTATTTTAATAACCAATAAATTATTACTTTGCTAGGTAATATAATTTTTTTGCAATTTACCCTTAAAGTGGCTTATAAAGTTCAAATGTTCAACAGTTTTTGGCATTCAATTTTGATATTAGCTATCCCACCTTAGTAATCATTTACCCTGAAGACCATTTCTAACACACTTATCAAGAAGGTCATCATAACTCTACTGGACCACCTGTCAGCACTGGCAGACTACCCATCTATCTGCTTCCTTAGATACTTTTAAAAATAATTAAATCCAAAAATCAAAATGTACTACTGAATTTTGGTAATCTATAATAAATTTGATGAAAGTACACACATTTATGTTGTTCAAAATTATGTATAATTATTGAAATAAAGTTTTCTATTGAAGTTTTTTTTTCAAAACTTTCTGTTTAGATATTTGAATTTCACTGATTTTCCATGAAAGATAATGATATGTTATTAACATATCTTTCCTTTATGGAATTCTAGAAATAATAAATAGTCTCCTTATACATAGGAACTCACATATTAAGCATAATTAGTTTTAAAAATATCCTCTCAATATTCACTGTGTTAAATGATGATTTCCTTGTAGCATAAGAACTTTGTACCATACCAAAATTTCAATTATTTAGATTAATATAGGTCATATATTCTCATAAACCAGAGTGTTGGCATATGACCTTATTTTATATTAATCTTCCTAACTATAATGGAAGTCTTTGACATTTTAGGCTATGAAAGCATGTCTTAACTTCTATGATATGGAAAGTCATCTCCAACCCCTGAAGACATTCCCTCTGGTTGTATTCAAAGGAAGGTCATTTTGAAAAATAAATTATTTCTACTCCAGCTATTCACTTATGGAGATTCAGGTTGTTTTGGAGACTGTAATAATAATGTAGTGTAAGAAACACCCAGACAATGAAAAAGATAAAATATTTATAATTCTGATTTAAAAAATTGACAAATGCAAAAGAGGGATAGGAAGTTTTCACTTAGAAAAAGATGGTGAATAATAAGTTCAAACACTATCAGGTATTTGCATATTTGCATTTCCTTATATAGAAGAGAATGTGCATGGAGAAGAACCAAACTTATAGACAATATTGTTAAAAGTTGCAAGATAAACTCAGTTATTATTACATGTATCCTTACATGAAAATTTTAGTTAACATGTACTCTATGACATGATAAACTAGAAAAGATATATATAATTATCTGAATTTTTTGGGTTTTGGTATAGGGACCAAAGTTCAGCAGGATCAACTAATTTTCCCAATAAAGAGCTGGATATAGAATTCAGAGTGTTCCTCCCACTGTATTCTTTAAAATTACATTTTATAACTTATTTGCCTGATTATAAATATCTTAAAGAACTACAATCTATAATATCATCTGTATTTTTATATATGAAATGCAGGCATTTGTCACATATTTCACTGACCTAATTTGATAGTTTGCCTGTGCTCATTCTTCTTGTGCTACTATAACGAATACTTGAGACTAGGTAACTTATAAGGAAGATAAATTTATTTCTTACAGTTCTGGAGTCTTGGAAGTCCAAGAGCAAGGCATGAATATCTGGAGAGTGCCTCATGCTTATCTATAATATATGATAGAAAGGCAAAGTGAGCATGCACAAGACATAGATGAAGAAGAGGACCAAACTCATTTTAGTAAAAACTCACTCTCCCAATAGTGACATTAATCTACTTCATGGAATAATACAATGAATTAAGATGACTATTCACTCCTAAAGACCCCACCTCTTAATACTGTTACAATAATTTTAACACGAGATTCGGAAGGGACATACAAACTACACCATTTTTTCTCTACTTACTAGTATTATAGAAAATGGAAAAATACACTCATTTCTGTAATATGTACCTCATAAAGATAGAAAATATAGAAATAACTGACAAAAAGTTGTTTAAAACTGTTCAAGTCAGTGACTAATAAGGACCCTCATTCAGAAAGTTATATGGACTATACAATTAGAAAGGATCCAGTAGCAACATAAATTTTGGTTCATTACTGATGTCCTGGGTATACATATTGACTAAATATCTACCACACACTTCAATTGGCGTGAGGGTGAGTGATAACACACAGCCAAGTAAGCCTAGTGACTAAAACGGGGAAGAGACAAGGTAGCAATAATTGGATAACAGTTCTCTCTTTCTGTGCCAAAATTTCATCTCAGAGACAGATAGAAACTGGTATGTAAGTACATATGTGTCTGTGCATGTATGTTTGAGTGTATGTGTATGTATAGAAATAAGCATTCAAATATTTCAAAGAAAAGTTCTATAAATAATCAACCACTAAAAAATTGCCACTCTTTGGCTACTTATTGATCTCAGTAAACATCCAGAAATACTTCACTAGATAGTTAAAACTAACAAAAATTAAGATTTCATCAAACTCTGTAGTAGGTATTGGAAAAGAGGAAATGTGGGAATGGTGAATTTGCTTAACATACGTGCACTTTGGTGCTTTGGTAGATTGGGGAGCATCGCATTACATATGCTATATCACCCAACTACAAAATGGAATCTAGAGTCAGACTAGCTGGAAGTGCATATAGCCTTCAAGCTATGTGACCTTGAATCCAACCTCAATTTTCTTGTCTCTAAAAAGGGAATAATCATTGTTCAACTTTTATAGGATGATTAGAGGACTAAAAAGAAAATACACATTATATGTTTAGTGTATACCTGACCTATAGAATTAAGTATTCAATAAGCACTAACAACTTTTCTTACAATTTTGGGATTGCTACTCAAACAAAAATTGTTTTTAGATATATTTGGGAAAATTTTTAATCAAAAGAAAACTATAAAAATAAAACATTGCTTGCACTCATTAAGTATTTATTTATTCATTCATTTGTTGCTGAGGACTGAATCCAGGGGCATTCTATTTCTGAGCTACATCCACAGCACTTTTTATTTTGAAACAGGGGCTTGCTAAGTTACTGAGTCTGGTCTCAAACCTGCAATCCTCCTGTCTCAGCCTCCTAAGTACTGGGATTACAGGAGTGTACTTATTATTTTTGAATATTATTACCATTTTTACCAAGATTAATAGGATTTATATACTTTCTAGAATGCCAATATCAAAATCGAAAAAATATTGATGAATATGTATGTATGCTTATTAATAAATACCTATGTTTAACAGCAGTGAGCCTTTGACAACTTACTAAAAATGCAGCTAATTGCAAGAGTCATAAAGCAAGCAAGCAAACAAACAAACAAACAAAACTCCAAGAGTTTTCATAAGGGTTTAGTTCATTTTGTCTGCCAAAAAAATAAAAAAGCTCCTTCAAAACTTATAATATGGTTCCAAGGAGCATCTAAATTTGGAGCAGCTTATCTTTTCTGAACTTTCAAGCCTGTAGAAATTCCTGCTGAGGATCTTTAACTCTCTCATTATTCCTCTGTCTTTGAAATATTAATACCTGCTCTCCTGTGTTCTTTCATTTTATTTCAAGAATTGCATACTTCGTTTTCCTCTTATATGAACTTCAAACTTATCTGCTATTTATACTTCAATAGTGTGGTTCATCTGCTTAATCATAGTGAGAGTAAACCCACAGACTTACTGAAGAAATATGCCCTATTTCAAAACAAAATGAAATTTTCACTCATAAGTCCATGATTATATCTCTCCTGATTTTTATAAAAATAATTTGTTTTATACACTTTAATGAAGAATATTTGCCCTTGGAATGTCTTTTTGCCTTTTCTATTACCTATAATACATATAGAACATGGCTGCTGGAATATAAATCGACTAAGAAAACTTAATTTTAAGATTTAAGCAGATGGAGAAAAAAAATCATGTTATTAAATCACTATATCAACTTGTTTTATTTATTTATTTATTTATTTATTTATTTATTTATTTATTTATTTATTTTGGGGGTACTGGGGATTGAACCCAGGGGCATTCTACCTCCGAGCTACACCCCCAGCCCTATTTTTTATTCTTTATTTTGAAACCGAGTCTCACTAAGTTGCAGAGTGCCTCACTAGGTAGCTGAGGCTGGCCGCGAACCCGGATCCTCCAGTCTCAGCCTCCCGAATGCTGGGATTACAAGCGTGCGCCACCATGCCCGGCACAACTTGTTTTATAAAAAGTGTTTCTCTCCAACTTATCCCAAAATGACTCAGTGATAATTAGGAAGGTGGGAAACAGTTGTAGATAGAGGAATTAAAAGCTTTTTTAAATACAATTCAACAACTGGATAATTGAATCAAGTGAAAATTTTTGCTATATGAAGAAGCAGACTCTGCTGTCTGACTGGGCAGGCAAGCCTTTATCTCTCATGCTTTTAGATTTGTCTGCTCAGTTGGAAATGCTTATTTCCTTCTATATAAAAAAAAATACAAGAGAAAAACTCTGTTGTTTATATACCACATGATGAAACCAATTAAATTTTTCTTATTCTGGTTTAAAATAGTCTACTAAATAGAGGCTTTCTTATGTATCTTGCTAACATTGTATTATGTATATCCAATTAGCTGAGCCAAACAATAACACCAAATATCAGAGTCACTCACAATAAATAACTTGTCTTTTCTGAAGACAGTACCTTCAGTTTTAAATGGGTTCTCTCTAATCCTAACTTAAGATTATAAAGTAAAAACATGGGATATTCATTATCTAAATGAAAGATGGTAGAATTTGCTCTTTTATCTTTGAATAAATAGTATAAAATATACCCATTGAAATTATTACAATTTTAATAAATATTTTGCCCATTCAATTATTAATCATAACGTAACTAAACTACTCTCTCTATAGCTTCCTTGTTTGTTAGATATTTGTTAGGTGCTTAAGAATAAGGAAACTAGTAATAACTGACATTGCTATTTATCAAAAGTCCAGTGTTAAGATCATAGCTAACAGGTAAATTAAATATGCAAATTCCATTTAAAAATGATTGACTATGTAATTTATTCATCCAAATCTGGATGCTTTTGAGAAAACAACAAAAATGTATTAACAATTACACCAACATAACAAGCTTAAACTGATGTTTTCTTAGGCAAACTGGGGAATAAAATCACCTGTATACATGTTGTAAATGTTTGTATGAGTGTTTTAGTCTGCTTTTCCATTGCTGTTGCCAAAATACCTAACATGAACAATATAAAGGAGAAAAATTTATTAGACTCACAATTTCAGAGGTTAAGTCCATAGTTGGTTGAATCCAAGGTGCCCCAGCGTGATGGAGGAAAGCTTAGATTAAGTCAATGGTGTCCGGAGCAAAGACAGTAACAGGAAGTGACCAGGAACAGATATAGTTCCAAAGCCACCATCTTGGTGACCTACCACTTCTAGCCACACGCTACCTTCCTAAATTACTACCAAATAAATCCATTCAAATTGTCAAATCTTCAGTGGATTTAGCCACTGCTGAGATCAAAGCCCTGATTCAATTATTTCATCTCTGAATATTGTTGCATTGAGGACTTACTTTCAACACATAAACCTTTGGGGGAACATTCCAAATCCAAATTATAATAACAACCAAGGAGAAAAAAAATGCATGAGAATATGAACAAAAGGGTGAAAATCACTTGCCATAGCTGGATGGAATTGGAAGCAGTGGTGGAAAGAAAATTATATGCTTTTCCCTGTGTTCTTTCACTGATTGCAATAAATGAATTTACTGCTTTTGAAATTGAAAGTAATGTTAATAATTAAAAAGAGAAGTGATTTTTAAAAATCTCTCAACAATCTCAAGATGTAAGTAATAAATGTTTCACTTAGATGAGGAAATTAAAGTGAATTTATTGAAATAAACATTATCCAAGAACACACAGTGAGTAAGCTACAAAGCTGGAATCAAACAATGGGCATCACATGGCCTCTTGATTATATTTCTCACAATATTTCTTAGTTGAGCATCATAGAGATTCATGCTTCTTCATCATAGGTAGACTCTGTGGACAATTTCAATTACCAAAATTTTACCCTAAGGGAATTAACTCACTAAGAAAAAAACTTTCTATGCATTTATTACTAAAATAGTCCTTTGTGGCATCTACTTTTTAAGTAGCAAGCAACTATGGTTTTCAGTTGAAGTAATAAAAAATATCTAATATATGAAAATGATAAGTATTTTACCAGGTTCAAATCCTGTTTTCACTAAAGTTCATGAAAATATAACATCAAAGTATATGTGAACTATAAACTCTTCCTAAACTATGTTCTTTATTATCCTAAATGTCAAGCAATAGTTGGCATATTCGACTATATGGCATATTAGGTGGTGAATCAGACTGAATTCTCCCCCGCACTTTTTTTTTTACCATGTGTTTGGATAATACATACTCATTTAAAAATATTTAAGAGAGAATTTAGTCCATCAGGTTAAAATACAGACATTTAATAATTCAACCAATTTCTGCACCAAGTTATTACTGCTTCACTATACAAAGCAACACAAATGCAATCCAGTAAGTATATTCATTAAATTTCATCAGTTCTTTAAAAACACAAGTACTGTTTTTAAAAATTGTGTTTGAAATATCTTTAAAATATGTGTTAATTAGGTGAAAATGTGTCAGATATTCTTTTTTTTTTTTTTTTTTTTTGCGGTACTAGGGATTGAACTCAGGGGCGTTCTACCTGCGAGCTATATCCCCAGCCCTATTTTTTATTCTTTATTTTGAAACCGGGTCTCACTAAATTGCGGAGTGCCTCACTAGGTAGCTGAGGCTGGCCGCGAACCCGAATCCTCCAGTCTCAGCCTCCCGAATGCTGGGATTACAAGCATGCGCCACCACGCCCGGCTGTGTCAGATATTCTAAACATGAAAAATTCTAAATTTATAGGATAGGTATATAAAATAATGAATTCAAATCTAAAAATGAACACATGTATTTATTCAGTCAGTCAGTCAATCATCAAATTTATTGAGTACTTACCACATTCCAGGCATTTTTCTAAGTACTAGGGAAAAGCATTGAATACAATTTATACTTTTTTTCTTAAAGGGCTCAACATATTTTAGAAATTAAATATTTAACAATGAACATGCTTTATGAAAATAAATGCTAAAATGGAATGAATAGTGATGAGTTCTGACTTGAGTAAGGAATTAGTGAAAGTGTTTAAGACTTCAGATATTGCTGGAAGTTAATCTAGATTGGGTATGCTTGGTGAATAACAAAGAGTAAAAATTAAAGAGTTATACAAAGACTCTGAGGTGACAAAGGCCTTTTAAAAGAACTGAATGAATGCCAACATATGTGTTAGTCAGCTCTGCATTGCTGGGACAAGAACCTGAGAAAAACAGCTTAGAGGAGGAAAGGCTCATGTTTGTAGAGGTTTCAGTCCATGTTTGGCTGGCTCTATTGCTTTGGGCCTGAGGTAAGGCAGAATATGATAGCAGATGGGCATGGGGAGGAAAGCTACCAAGGTTATGACAGCCTGAGGGGGAAGGGAGAGAGGAGAGAGAGAGAGAGAGAGAGAGAGAGAGAGAGAGAGAGAGAGAGAGAGAGAGAGAAAGAGAGAAGAGAGACCTTCCAGATCATGCCCCTAGTAACATACTTCTTCCAACTAGGTTCCATTTCCAAGTAGTCCTTTCTGCCATCAATGGATTAATCCACTATTGAAGTTTGAGCCCTCATAAATATAATCACTTCCCAAAAGTCCCATCTGTGAACACATGAGACTTTGCAAGACATTTTAGATCCAAACTATAACAATGTGGTTGGCACTATTTGGTTTCTAGAAATTTCTGTATTGTAGATGCTTAGGAATAACAATATGGATGAAGAATGTTTTGCATCTTAGGGATGTTTCTTGACAAGTTTTTTGCATATGAACATTTTTAACTGTACTGTATATTTTGGGGTATAATTGGGGATAAAATTCTCCCATGTCTCCGTTTTGTTTTGTTGCTGTGAATTAGTGGTTTGTGAATACAATTGTAAGAGCATGGAAACTGATGTTACATTTTTGGAGTATAACTAGTTAGATACTAAACTGCTTTCCCTTCAATTTTAAATATTTTTCTGCATTGTTACACATGATTGTACCATTTTATGAATTATTTTAGGAAAGCTTCTCTCTTGGTAAATGTATGAATATGAAATCAGGATTCTCTAAATAGGAGAAATAGCACTGGGTACAGAATGGCTCAGTTGTCTGGTTGTCTTCTCATCAGCAATACTAACATTCATTGTTGAGTCAGAGGGCCATTGTTTTATCTTTTACATTCTAAAATTACACTTTTTTTTTCTAGTATTCCACAAGTAATCTGCACTGTGAGACTTTAAAATCATGCAAATATACAGTTACCCAATGTTTAACCCAGAAGTGAAGAAAAATATGGGCCTTCAGATTGAAATTTATATCCTTCCAATTGAAGAGAGCTCACAAAAATAAAGGAATTCCTTTGTGCATATTAATGAGACTGTAGGTCATCAAATGTAAAGGAAAAAATGTTTAAAAAGAGAAAGAGAAGAAAAAAAAAGAAAGAGAAAGCACATGGTTGAACAGCAATTCAACACCAGAATTCTTATTAGGTTTAATAGATACTGAAAAAAGAAGTAATATCTTCTATAGTTTTATGAAAAATAATTATAATATAAAGTTTTATAATAGCGAAGGAATCATTAAGCATAAGGGCAACATAAATTCTATCACTGAAAAAAAACATATTCAGTTCATTATAAATATTACTAAAACCAAAGCCAGGCGTGGTGGCGCATGCTTGTATGCCCAGTACGTGGGAGGCTGAGTTTGGAGGATCTGGGTTCATGACCAGCCTCAACTACTTAGTGAGACTCTCCAGAACTTAGTGAGACCCTGTTTCAAAAATAAAGAATAAAAAATAGGACTGGGGGTGTAGCTCGGAGGTAAAATGTCCCTGAATTTAATCCCCAGAACTGCCAAAAAAAAAAAAAAGTTATTAAAACCACAATAAAATGTACATGAAACTAGAAAACACCAAATTAGATTCTTTCAGCTTTTTTAAGATGAGGGGGAGCCTTTTTTCAACCCAAAGTCAAAGGGAGAGAGTGACTATCTGAACTTGGAGACATGGTGACTCTGTGGAGAAGTCCCCTTACTAGAGCTGCTACATTTGATGGAGGGACTGGCTAGTTCTCAGCATTTCTATGAAAAGAAACTAGAAAATAAATACCCTAACCTCAATTTCTTCACTTCAAGCTAGAGTATACAGGAACCCATTGGTGATGTCCATATATTTCATCCTCCAGGTTCAAAAAAGGGTGAAAGTGCTGGCAAGCAAGAAGGAGCACTTCTCCTAAAAGCAGAGCCTGGTTTTTCTTATTTAGTTCTTGTATTTATATATCGAGTACACCTGTTACTTAAGCTCATTGTGAACATATGTTCGCATGTAACCAAAAGGTAAAAAACATCTAAATGGTTGGAGAATCCAACAACATCACAGGGGGAAAAAAAAGGAACTGCAAATGCATGTAAAACGGTTTTGAAATCCGTCCACTAAAACTTATACTGGTGACTATTTTTTTTAATTAAAAGTGCATTTGAATTGAAATATTGAAAATTCAAATACATGTGATAAATTGCAAATTCATCATTACTAAATAATGTTAAAATAATTACATTTTTTATTTCTAATTGCACACTTCAATTAGCAGTGATAATAGCAACATTATACACTTTTCCTTTTCTTGATTTTTTTTTTTTCCTTTGTAGTAGTTCTGGACTTTGAACCCAGGGCCTTGCAAATGCTAGGTGAGCACTGTACCACTATGTTGTATCCCAGCCCTTACATGTTTTTCTTAAGTGTATATGTAGAAGAAATAATATGGAAATGTATATAGGTGGCCAAATAATTTGGTAACGTGTCTTATGTCATTTCTCTTTAAATAATTTATTGAATGCAATCTATAAATGACTGCTAATAGGAACAAATATCCACTGTTCATTGCACTGATATTAAATTGAATAATAAAATTAAATTAGATACTTTTATGTTTGGATCTGGAATGTCCTCCCAAGACTCATGAGTCTCATGCTTGGTCCCCAGGGCAGCAATGTCCAGTGGTGGGCTTTTGCAAAGTAACTGGAGATGAAGGGTCTGATATATTCAGTGGATTAACCCATTGACTACTGAATGGACTGCTGGTAAGTGATGGAAACAAAAAGCTGGCGAACACATATACCTTCATGTGAAGAAATATGTTCTATTTTCAAAAGTTTTTAAAGGAAATATAAAATCCCTTATGTTAAGTATAAGGAGAAAAAAAATAAAGAATAACTGTGATTGAAAAAATAAGGAACATACGAAAAAGGACATTAGTGGTTATTTTGATATACAGGATGCTCTTTTGGGATGTAGTTGTTTCTACAAAATTCAGATGTTGAAATTTAAATGAGGATTATAGTAAAGTAAATAGATCCTTTTGGAAAGTGGATAAATCCTGAGGGCTCTGCCTGCATGAATCGATTAATGAACCTGTTGTAATGGCATGTGCCTGTAACACCAGTACTTGGGAGGCTGAGATAGGAGGATTGCTATTTTAAGGCTGGTGTGTGGTAATTTACCAAAACACCGTGTTTTTTTTTGTTTGTTTGTTTTTAAGAAACAATAAACAGATTAATGGCCTTATAAAAGGCATCATAAGGCTACCTGGCCCTTCCAGTTTTGCTTTATGAGCACTGAGCATTTGTCCTTTTTTTGTCCCCATGATGTGTGAGGACCCTGCAAGATGTCATCATCTGGGAAGGAAAGAACAACCCTCACCAGAAACTAAATCTGCCATCGCCTTGATTTTGGGCTTCTCAGTCTCCAGAATATAAGAAATAAATTTCTGTTCTTTATAAATTACCCAGTCTAAGGTATTTTGTCATGGCAGCAGGAATGATTAAGACAGTAGAGACATTAGTGATTGCTATTACCTATCTTATGAGATCTGAATTTTCTTAATGTCTTAAAATGATTAGTTTTCACTTAGAATTACATAAATAAATTAGACATGGTGGTACACAGCTGTAGTCCCTGGTACTTAAGAGACTGAGGCAGGATAATTACAATTTCGAGGTTAGCCTAGGCAAGTTAGCAAGATCTTGCCTCAAAATGGAATACAAAGGGCTGGAGATACAGCTCAGTGCTAGGGTGCTTTCCTTTCACGTGAATGGCCTTGGGTTCAGTACCCAGTAGGAGAAAAATGTAATAATTATATACAGTAATTAGACAAGGGAAAATAAGTCAAATATGTTCAATCATCAAAAGGTCTGCCTAGAAGTCTAGGTTAACTTGTGCACATGCCCGTGTTTGCCAATGTATGATTATATATATATATATATATATATATATATATATATATATATATATATATGCACACTTATGCAGCACTAAACCAAAGTCTTTAAACTGAAGGACCTCTGAAATAAAAGGATTCATTTAGTTGACATTATCTCAAAAAGGACTGGGCCTGAGATACGTTACCACAGCTACCAGCAGCAAGGCTAAAAAGCAATTGGAAATACCCACCAGATCTATAAACCAAGAACATTTTTATAGCAAAAAATTTGTAGGAGAAAAGTATCAAATGTGCACATTGAACCTACATTGGGCTATAGATAAGAGAGGCAGGATAACACGAATTGGGGAAAGCTTGGTATAGGAGGATAGTGTGTAAAGAGAAATATTTGTTTCTGGACTGGTTGGAGTTGTAAGCAGGATGAGATGACACCTACTGGACCAGTTGCTTGGGGTTTGTGTCAAAGATTCAACACACATTCCTGCATGGGTAGACTTGTGACCTGCAGCTGCTAATTGATGAATATCCCTTACCTCTCTTCCTCTCCACCCTTCAGCCTATGTGATTGGATTTCCATCTTTTTCAATTGTCTTCAGTATAGGGGAACTCTGTGCTTAAAAACTAGGCCACCTCGTTCCTAATCACACCTCATAAGTTGATGTTTGCAGGGTCTTGTGCACCTTTGTGTGCTTACTCTTACTCTCTGAAGGAGTTTATAATGTGTTTATGGCTGGTAATTTTTTTTAGAGGCCATTCTGAACATGCTTAGGGTTTTTCCGACTTGTTTCTTCTAATTGTCAAACTAAACTTCATGAACAATGAAGCATACATTTTCCCCTAGCAATGTGAATGAAAAGTATAGTCCTCCTTCACGTGTTCAAATCGGCTTTTAAAAATCTATTGCAAGCCAAAATGCCATTAGGGTAACAGTTTCTTTGTATCAAGCATCTGACTCCAGTGGACACGGTATAATGATGAATAGAAAACCATCCATCTTCTTCTTGACAGATGACCTATTTTAGAATCAGGGAGGCCATCATCCAAGGGAAACCACTTTACCCATTTTTAATAATGCTTTTTTTTTAGCCCTCACAATTTACTTGGATGATTTGTAGAACAAGGGCTAGTTTACTTTGCTTACCTAATTAGATTAATAATATTATACTATTTTTTCACAGGATTGATCAATTTTTAGCAATAACCTATATTAGGAGTAAAACCAATAAATGACAAATTTATTAACTACCAGAATATATTATTTTTCATTCCATTTTATTTAGAATATATCAGTCAATATTTTGTGGGTTTTATTTGAAGTTTACCTATGTACAACTCTAGAGAGGATCATGTATAAATAAAAGTGCATAATGAATTGTGAATTTATACTTGTTCATAAAGTTTTAAAATTTTTTATAAATCTATTTTTCTATAAATGGTTAGTTAGCCAAATATTTTTTTTGCAATCTATATTTACACTAATCTTTACAAAGCATTTGTAATGGAGCATCAGAAGGGCCATAGGTGTTCTGTTATTGATTGATGTCTTAGGTCTAACATGAAGGTAGTAATTTAGTATCCTGCTATAAATAGCAATAGTATAGTGGATGACATTGGTTGGTCTTGTGTTTTAATATTCCTTCAGGCTAAAGTATGACATAACCTAATTACAGTGGTGGAGCTTTCACTGTAGGGAAAATTGTTGTTATTTCATTTGATAAACAAGTAATTAGCTTTTCTATGAGATGGCTTATTGTATGTTACTAATTAAGCTATCCACTGCAAGTTACTTAAAAGTTAGTGGAGACATTGCTGCTATGACATTAAGGAAGGGAGCACAATGCAATGTGAATTTATATTACGTGATTTTGTCAATTAAACTTGTTTCTATTTCCCTTTCTACAAAAAGTTACAACATATTCACTAGGGTCTCAGAATAGAGCTTAAATCATCCCGACACTTAAGTATCATAGTTTGTTGAATGTTTAAAAGTATAAAAGAAAAAAATTAATAGCACTAATAAATGAGGAATAATTGTATTTTAACTTTGGGTGTTTTAAAAACTGAAGGTGGATTTATAATATTTGTCTAAATGTCTAAATTAATGTATTAGTATCACTAAGTTCTATGTTGATAACAAAAGACAAACTTCCATATTCTTTTAACTACTAAATTTTCTGTGGATAATTTAATAGATTAATATAATGCAAATGGTTTAGCAGTATTCTAGCTTACTGGTTTTAGATGCTAACCTAAAGTATAACATAACCTAACTATAGTGTCAGAGCCTTCACCGTCAGGAAAATTATTGTTATTTTGTTTGATAAACAAGTAATTAGCTCCTTTATCGGAAATTTCTAGATGCTAAGAATGATTTGGTGTTAAAGGAGTATACCTAATACCTAATGCCTTGTATTTGTAATTTACTTTGTCATGAACCATGGAACTCAGTGAC
Source organism: Graphiurus murinus (assembly GCA_004027655.1). Lineage (NCBI taxonomy): Eukaryota > Metazoa > Chordata > Mammalia > Rodentia > Gliridae > Graphiurus > Graphiurus murinus. Next base: position 36,774 of record PVLC010007449.1, on the reverse strand, counting down.
CTGATTCCTGATACAAGGTATTACTATAGTCTAAATGTAAATACAGGCAGCAATCAAATATTAGAGTTCATTGCATGACTACAAATGTGAAAGTGATATGAAGGAGCCTGGGACGGGGGTAATACACAATGGAGAATATAGCATAATTGTGGGGGTGTCAGGAAAGCATACTCTCTTGTAAGGCCTTCTAATTTGAAAGTTGAAGGATGAATGAGTCAAGAAATGGAATGGTGGGAGCCTTCCATGCAGAATACACAGAAATTTCTGAGGTTTAGAGGGAGGAGAGATACTGGAACATATGAAAAAAAAATATTTCTGGTATAACTGGAAAGCATATAGTAAATAACCATTCTACTCCCTAACTGTCTTATGTCTATAAGCTACTCTGAATGAATTTTCCTGTTTGGAAATTGGAATATTTTATCCAATGGATCTTTAGGTTATATCACATGAACCACCCTTTGTTAGGGTAAACAAAATGGTCAAATGTTAGCAAATGTTTATGGTTTTTCAGAATGTAATTTAAAAAGAAGTGCTGCCAATTTTATACTCATGAAAAGGTAGTGGATTTCTGTAATTAAACCTGATCAACAGTAGTCCACAAAGAATTGGAAATGAGCCTTCTCTTTTGAACTGAATGTTTTTGAACTCACACTTTCAAGCTCCTGGCAGATCTTAGCAGTGTCATCATCACAAGGCTGACCTTTGCCCCTCGGAGTCACTTGTTTGATGATGTCTGTATTTAAAGCTGTGGGTAACTGGCTGTTGCTGTTTATAGCACTGCTTTGGCTGTCTAAATCTAGTCAAGACAAATTATACCTGGGCTCTGCTGGCAATTGTTGGAGCACTTTAGTGAACCATCCTTTGATAGTTAGATTACACTTGTCTTGTGACTTCAGTATAAATGTAATTCGAGAGGCTTGTTTCTCATTTCTGGTAAGTGTTGTGACTTGAAGATGAAAATCTGTCACACTGACTTGTTGGCTCTACTTGGAAAAGACATAGAACTGTCACCAGCAAGAAGGAAGAAAATGTTTCATCATCCACATTAAACTCTAAGGACTTGCAAGATCTACTGTGTAAACAAAGTTAAAATACTTTTTGTTCCCTAACTTCTTGCAACTCCAAGATAAGAGGTGTTTTGGGTGCCATTTTTTTCATAGCTATTGAAGGATTATTGTTTAAAAGAAAATTTATCCCCCCAGAAAAATATTGGTATATCTCTTTTGTGATATATCAGAAACAAAGTCAAAACAAATATCCCATTTGGAAAAAAAAATGATGGAAAATGTTCACTATGGGATGAAACTCCATCCTCTGAAAATACATTCTTCCTGAAATAACTTTCTTGTATTTTTAGAAGAGAATGGCTTTGCACATAGAATATAGGAAAGAAATAGTAATAGTACAACAAATAGAAATTACTTTCAAGGATCTCTTATTAGTCACCAAGGAATACAGATAACAACTAAGTTGTGACACTAGGAAAGGAAGATTAAATTTATTTCATTTTCAGCACCATGGCTACTTCAAATATGGATTTGGAGAATATAGTTAGACTTTATATTCATTCTGGAATATTATTAAATTATTATATATATCATATTATATTTCATGTCATTTATAAACCATGTGTGCCTACTCTGAGATGAAAATTTTTATTTAAGACTTGGAAAAAATAATAACAGAATCTCTGTTGGGCTTGGACAGATGTAACTTTAATCTTTGCTGAAAGCTACAATCTTTGTAAAGATGGTTTTTATTGAATGAAATGAGGTCAAAATGTATGGTAAACTCAAATCTGGTGGATTTTTTCATTTGGTGATGGTTGCTCATTATTGTTTTTTTTCTATTGCATTTTTCCCCATTTCTTATCCATCTGTCTTTCAAATTTTGGTACTATATTATGTGCCAGACATAGTGTTTGTCAATGGTATAAATTTCCATTTCCTTTTGAGTCTTTATGAGTATTTTAGTGAGAACTTGGGGGAGGCTGTATTGACAGATATATGCAAAATGCAAATTTGAACCAGATTTCAAATATAATCTTTAACTTATATTTAAGTTGAAAAATTCTATCACTCTAAGAATGTATGGATTAAAGATAAAAGTAGAATAACTATTAGACAATAATGTCACATTTGCAGATAGAAAATTTTGTGTCTTTAATTCAGTTAGGAAAAGATTTATAAAATAGTATCAAAGAAAAGGAGAAAATTTGTGATATACAGTGACATAGAGAGGAAAAAAAACAAATTCATGGCAATACATTAATTTTCTTTGTAAAATAATGTAAACTGTACATGCTCATTAGATTCTAATTCAATTGATCTGCCAGCATTTATTCGAATTAAACCTCATCTGTTCAATTTGTTTTGTGATTTTTCTCCAAAAGTGCTCTTTGGTCTAGGAACTGAAGTGGAGAACTGATAAATGAGGCTGATTTTAGATTGAATACTGAATGGTATGCTCAGGAAAACATTTTTGTTGCAATAGAATTTTAATAAAAGAAAAACACTAAAATGATAGAAGTGGAGGAAGCTTGAAATTAAGTTAAGTGGACCCAGAAAGAGTAGGGAGAGTTAGAAAGGAAAAGACAAAGGCTAGTGAGTAAATTATAATGATGACTGTAAACATTTATGGTGTGGTCAGCTTTCGTGGGGGTGGAGATGGCGTCACACTTAATGGAAAGGCCATTTGATGGCACATGACTGAAGTGACTCTGTGAGGACAGATAGCAAAGGTTGAGGAGAAATAAAGCGAAACAAAGATGAGTTTCAGATGGGACTTTAACATCGATAATAACATTTTTGAAAATCAGATCAATGGCAAGTGATGGAGACAAGAGATTTGGTACTACCTTTTCTGGGAAAGTTGTAAATAAACTCTGGGGAATAAAATATTATGAGAATTTCTTAGGAGAGTTAACTGAAGTGTATTCAAATTCTGAATTTTGGGTTTTGCATTCAAACATTCCTAATAACTAACTCTGTATTTTGGATGAGCACATCCTGAGTGAAATGGACTGTCCTGAATGCTAAGGTTTGGTCTGAATGCTTTGTCGTCCCCAAATTCTTATATTGAAATCCCAAACCTGAAGGTGATTGTGGAAGCTTGGGGAAAATATTAGGTCATGAGGAAAGAGCCCTTGTAAATGGAATTAATATCCCTATAAAAGAAGTCTGAGGGAGCTCATTCTTCTGACACCATGTGAAGACACAGTCAAAAGAAGAGCCATATATGAACTAGAAAACAGGCGTTTACCAGACACCTAATCTGTGTTGATCTTGGATTTCTCAAGCCTCCAACACTGTGGTAAATAAATTTGTATTGTTTATAAATTTATTTATTTTTATTGTTACCCAGTGTATGGTATTTTTTTTACAGCAGTTTGAACTACAGAGTAAGTGAATGAAGGCCTTTTATTTTAGTGGAGATCATTACTCATTACTGCAGATTATCCTTTACATGTGGTCTTTAGTACTTTTCACCAAATAATTTCAGATTCCATCTCAACACATCAGAAATCACCCCCTCATTCTTTTAATTAGGCATAGTTCTATGACTTATTCTTGCCAAAATTACATGAATGAAAGTTTCTAGGAGCTAAAGTATGATTCATCACCGTAGTGCTGCCAAGAACCTCCCAGCTGATGGAGATGCCATACACCTGTTCCTCTGGGTGAGGACATGAAGCCTCTAGTTGCCCTGCAATGGTCAACACTGTATTGCCATTCTATGCCCTGAAGAGAATGGAGCCCTGGGCCAACTGGCAATAGATAAATGGAATGAAGAAGAAACACATCTTATTGTTATAAGATACTGACATTCTAGGGTTTAATATTACTGTCACATAACCAGACCTATTCTACCTAATGCATGCTATGTAATTAATCATCTGCTTATAACTCTAACTATCAGTCATCATTGTTGTAGGTGAGGAAACTGAGGCTCATTGAGGCTAAGGAAGAGTGAAGAAAATGTCAGGTGCTAATCTATTCCTTCCAGCTTAAAATTTTGGCAAACTTGATGCACTTATCTAAACATAGTTGCAGAATTCAAAAGCATCTATTTCAAGCATGCCTGAGATCTAGCTATAGAGAATAACAATGAGCACAGCATCAGTACCTTGGCCAGGGAAAAGGTTTAGTTTCACAAACTCTCAGTATTTCTCCCTACAATAACTTAAAATTGCTTAAGCATCACAAAGAACTGATACAACTCTATGATGGGGGAAAGCAAAGATGAGTTGAAAATTAAATACTCAAAGATGTTTAGAGTAGAACTGAAGGAAATGTTCAGAAAACAAAGTAGCTAAAACTGGTTGCTATGTCTTATTTATTTTGCATAGTATTTAGGAAAAAAACCTCCATACCACACCTTTTTATTATATAAAGCTAAACAGTTAAATCTTGAAAGTATGTGACTTAAATGTTATAAACTAATGCCTATGCTGTCTTCTATGCTTTCATGCTCAGAATGTTCCATTTAAAAAACCAGACAAATAATAGTATGTTCATATATAAATGTATCACTATGAATCTCACTATCATGTACAATTAAATACAAAACAATAAAATTAAACTTTTATTTCAGACAACTGATAGTATATTCTCAAAGGAACATAAAATATTTAAATAATCTTTTTTCTCAGAGAAAATTTTTGTGTTGAAGAATCCTATATAAATTCTCATACATTAAAAACAGGTAGGTATAATAAGACTTGTGAGATGAATTCTTATTTATCAAGGTAGAATGGATATTAAGGATTGATGTAATAGCTGGATGTTGAAATCAGAGCTATAGAACATAAAACACATGCTTAATTTTTCATAAAGTTATCTCATTCTCTGGCAAAAAAATTTCAATTAGTGAGTATTCAACCAAGTCCAACTCACTTGAATATTATAGTTTTTTTAACTTAAAATTGACACTGGTATTGAGATTTCAATCCTTAAACTATTAATTTGAAATTGTACTTATGCCATACTTTCAGTCAAGGCTAATACATAGATAGCAAGTAACATGAGAAAAATAAAGATAACTTTTATAATTTGGGGGAATTCTTCCTCTTTCACACTGTGTTCTAAAACTGTAAATTAAGTGAATTTTCAGTTAAATGTTGACAGTAAGCATAAATGTTAAAAGATTTATACTATATTCTAACTTAATTATTATTATTTTTTGTACTGAGGATTGACCTCAGAGGCATTCTACCTTCAAGCCACACCCCAAGCCCTGTGTTATTTCTTATTTGGAAACGGGATCTCACTAGGTTGCTGAGAGCCTCTTGAAGTTGCCTAGGCTGGCTTTGAACCTGCGATCCTCCTGTCTTAGCCTACCAAGTACTGGGATTCCAAGCAACTAAAATTATAAATAATAAAAATATTCATTAGCAATCATACCCAGAAAAGGAAAAGCATTTAGTGGTAAAGAAAAAAAAAGATCAATTTAGAAGAGTGCTATGGTTTTCATTATTGTGCATAAAAGAAAGAAACCTCAGTTTTGGAAAAGTAGCATAATGTTATGAGGTAATATAATCCGGCTTTGAAATTTTTATTAATGCCCAGAAAAGTAATGGAAACAAAGCTAAAGAGAATAGGAGGAGAAACATCTTCTGTCAACAAGATGCCTTGGTATCTGCTTAGATCATATATGTGTTATAATGACAATTTGGAGGTGATATTTGTAAAAAGCACAAAAATTGCTTTTGATAATATCAGTTTTAAAAAGCCAAGATCTTGTATATTTAACATCATAAAATCAAGGAAATTCAACATTCTATAATTATGTATCAGATGTTGTTCATAGTTTTAAAATACTCATTATATGAGCAAGTTTAATGGTACTCAAATTGCAATCAAATAGAAAAATCTGATAAAAGAATAACTGCCTGATCGGTTTGACCTACTTTGCTCACTCTTCTTACACCTTATGAAAACAATTAGATTGCAGACTTTTATTGTAAAAATTGCTGAAGAGAACTTAGATAGAATCTAATATTTAAAGTCGTGAAATATGAGAATATACATATGTTCTGATTAATAGATATCTGTACCTGCAAATCAATTATACCTCTTATGTGTTGTTTGTTAGCCCTTTGTTCTTTTACTCAGTCATCTGCTGCTGAGCTTGCCCCTCCCCCCCTTTAAGGCTAAGGTTTAAAATGCAGGTGTGGAGAGAGAGAAAGGTCCTGTGGATTAGCACTAGCTCAAATCAATGTTGCAGGTTAAGGGAAAAGAACAAAGTAAGGAAAAAGTCAGTAGTGCAAAATTGTATCCTGGTTACTAACAGTACTGTACTTTCCTTTTATTGGAACTAGGTCACTTATGATGAACAATGGAGGAAAACAAAGAACCTTCACCTAAATAAAATGCATAATTATTGCCTCATTTATTTATTTATCCATTAACCAGTCAAGAACCCCTAATAACAATTGATATCAGTTGTTGAGAAACTACTATGTGTCAGATGCTTCATGATCCAACAAAGCAGCTGCTGTCAGTCTCATATCAGTGAGAAGGACTTTCAAGTTTATAAAAGTTAAAAACATCCCAGCTCTTGGTGGTGGTACACACTAGAACTGGAATTTGATACAGGTATGTCTGAAATTTAATCCTATACTTCTTTCAACTATACTGTGTTAGGCTTCCTTTCTACTTGTAAGTAAAATTTGTCTATTTTCTAATAGAGAGAAAATCATAAACAGTGTAAGAAAGAAACAATTTTATTGGGACAGAAAGAAGTAAAGATCTTTGAAATCTGGCCTATAAATATTTCAGTTCAAATTCATATATGTATTTGTCAAAATGAAATTAAAGTTAATGGGTAACTCTATACATGAACTAGAGTCTTACAATAAATCAAAGCAAGAAAAGTAATCTAAAGTAACAATTTTTGGTTATTTTTACAACTATTGGAATTTAAAAATCTTATAGTATTAGTTAATAATCTTAAAACTGGTTATATTTATAAAACTCTACCCACTTATCCCCCAAATACTTTTATTATTTCTTAGTTTCTAATTTCTTATATTTTATCATGTAAATTCTAACATTTAAATGAAAGTGGCAGTAAACTTGACTTCTAAGCAGATGACTGTGTGTTAGCTGCTATATATCCTGGAATCACAAAGAAGTGAGAAGGCAGTATACTGATAGGTAGGGCTTATATGATATAGCTGTATTTTATTTTTGTATGTGAAGAAGTTGAGGTACAAAGAGGTCAATAGTTGATGTTTGAGGCTAGATTTAAGACCCTACTAACCAAAAGGTTGTGCTATTTTTATTACTCCCTCTCAAAGGAAATAATATTCTCAACTCCTCCAATAAAAGCAAGCAAGCAAACAAACAAACAAAAACTAATAGAGATATAGGGAGTCAAAGAGGATAAAAATGTATGACATCACTTTCGTATTTTTTAGTCCTCTATGGATCTCTGTACCTGTTAATGAAAAAACATCAAGGCCACTTCTAGAATCAGGAGGTAAGTTATAAGTAGCAATGACACAAGCTAGCCTAAAGAAAAGATGTCCCAAAGGAACCCCTTGGTAATTTTTACTGCAAACATAAATTGCATATGACAAAACAATCGGTAGATTTTGAAGATACCTCTTGTTGAAGATATCTTTATTTTCTTCTGTTTGAAGTCCTTTGCATGAAATCTTACAGCACATATTCTTTACTGAGCATATGGTTTGGGAAGAAAATGAATAAATTTTCTATCTTCTGATAGCTTCCTTCCTCGGATGACAATAAATATACTTTCTATTTTGTCCTGATTGCTAGGAAGCTTAGGACTAACTGGTGAGCTTTTGTCTTTTATTATCTTGGTTTGTGTGTGTTTATGTGGGTGCATGTATTTTTATTATAATGTGCCACAAATAATTTTAGCGCTTGGTTTGATACAAACAAACATACAAAATAAATGTGTGAGAAATATTCTGGTGTTAAAACAGATGCCCATTTTCAAAAGATCCTTTGTTGGTGCATTTTATTCTTCTTTCTTAGCAATTGATACAATTAATTCAAGGTTGTATACATATATATATGAATATATATGATTTTATTTAAACTATCATTCCTATTCTTTCTCCTTTTAATATTTAGAAAGTGTGCTTATTAAAAATCATTTTGGAGATATTTTAACATATCATTCTAACAAAGTGTATGGGTATCTTGCTGAGACAGATGAGTTGCAATTAATCTTAAGCAGAATGTATATGGTGGTTTCAGATTAATTCTTAATGGGTTATAGTATGCATAATAAAATTACCACAGAGAATAGCATTTCATTAGCAGAAGACAACCTGATTTTAAAGACTGCAATATCTAATTTCTCAAAGACATAATGATTTTTGAGAAAAACATATTAAATAGGAAAAATATAAAGTGGTGTATTTATGTAGAATATTTAAACACAGTCCACAGGGGCAATGGGAGGGGAAGTTACTGGCTTTTGAAGTACTCAGGGATAGGAATGGTTGTGATTAGGCTAAGGGTTTGACTGTCTGGTTTCAACTCCTAAACAGAGCATCAGTTAAAGTCGGACATCATTCAAACTCATGAGATTATTTCTAAAAAGGAAAAATAGATAAGACTTTTTAGAACTAAAACTAGGGATGAAAATAGAAGAATTTACCCTTTGGTTTTTATCTTTTACTGATCAATGTCACCTGCTGAGTTGTGATTTCATTTGCATTTCTGAGATGCCCATGTGCACACCTTCAATAGTCCACACAACTTCAGGGAACAGGGGAGCTCCAAAATAGGACACAAATGGTGATCAAATATCCATGAGGTAAGTCACTCTTGAGTGGTACTTGATGAAGGTAATTTTTGTCCATGTAAATTGAGTTAAGATAAAAGTGGATTCATCTGGAACTAATAGCCACAGTTTCCAGAGATGGAAAGGTTAACATGATCTGCAATTGCAAAAAAGAAGAGTCTGATTGACCAGTCCACAGACCTGATGGTGTGCCTCTATAATATTCAGCTACTTAATAAAAAAATGCTACCTCCATGACGGTAAGATTCCCTCATTTATCCTTCAAGAATTGAGCACCAATCATTCATTTAATATTTTCAATATATTTTATTGGTGTATTCTAATTTTACATCATAATGAGGTTCAATGTGATTAAAAAAAAACATGCATGCAAATAGCATTTGGTGCTATTACCTCTGGATCCCACCCCTGTACAAGTTAACGAGACTGATAATAATACCTTAAAATATGGACATAGAATTATTTGTTAATATAGTCTATTGAGTATAATATTTTCATTTAGAAAGATATCTATTTATAAAGAAGACTCAATTTTTTGTTCTTTCTCTAACAATTTTTTTCTTGGGAAAAATTCCCATCTGGCCCATGGTATGACCTAGAGGGAGATATGTTAATTCCATAGAGATAGGTGATATAGGAGCCTGGTCCCCCAGCTCACGTAAGTGTCCATGCTTTTGGGATTGCTCAGGCCATATTACACATGCCATATCCATTGCATCATGGGTTGTTGCTCCACACTCCCAAACTTATGACTCAGAAGTTCTAATAACACCTGTTAGGTGTTGCCACATAATCATTCCATGTTCCATAGTCAGGATCGCTCTCTACCAATAAATGTAATACATTTGGCATTACTTTTTTGATGAAGATTCATTTCTTGGCCACAGAAAATTTGATCTTGCTCTATAGCCTAGTATTCTGAATGTCAGTTTTCTTACTGCAGCTTGCCAGAGATTCAATACAGCATCTAAATATAGCATGATACCTCTAGCAATATCATATCTTCTTTCTTCTGTATTTTGAGTGACAAGGTAGCCCGCATTATTGTCCTAACTTGCTACCGAATGCATTCTTGCTCCTGGCACCTCTAAAAACTGACATATTTTTGAGTCACCAAGTAAATGTATCATAAAGTATTCTAAGGTATCACTGCCTAAAACCTCCAAATAGGTCCATTAAACATGGTTATTAGGAAATGTGATAAGAATTACACTTTTATTTACCATACAAATAATATATTTCAGTCAATTTGAACCACTAAATATTCACTGCTGTAGTAGTTTCCTTCATCTTCAATAGGATTTTCTTTAATTTGGTGGCATTTAGTTGTCTTCTTTGGGCATTCAATTAGCATAATGCATCACTACAGTAGACCAACATGACACTGCGCAGAATAGCAAGAGGCTTGATGTTATGGCAGTATATATCATGAATGTGAGCATAAGAGTTGATGTAGCCCTGTGGCTGTCTATATGATGTGGTAGCAACTTACTTTGAATTCCCACAAATGTCAGGAATCAAGAACAATGCAGTTTTCAACTTAGTTCAAATAAATTCCAATTCAGGGTGAAGTATATGTCAGTTCATGGTTGTCTACCAAACAAGATCATTATTATTTTAACATTTTTTTCCCCAACAGTTCAGTTCAGTTGAATGGGGATATCATAGAAACCACTACCTGTGCATTCTTTAAGTATTTGGTGGTGATGCTTATCTTTGTAATTTCTCCTGAGATATAGTACTATTGCTTTCCATATATTTTTCAGGATAGAGGAGGGTTCTTATTATCCCTTCCTGCCAATTGTCTCTTACCACACAGATAAAATCTCCATGAAAAGGTTATGCTAAATGTATAGTATATCAGACTCAAGTATCCACTTGGGGATCAGGGAAGTAAGTGTAGAGTAGCTTTATAGACATATTAGATACATAGCATTGTGAGACAGACTTGAGCCAAAACTCCATACACCTGGATACAGCCTCATTTCTAACTGGGAAAATACAATGATATGTTAGTTCCTCTATTATCATTGTCAACTTGGAATCTTAACCTAACATTCTTTAAAAATGCCTGATAATCCTCTAATACATAATTATTGTTGTATTGACCAGAATTCCCTTTTGAAAGTTGTAAGAGGGATATTTACTCAATTTATTTCAGTGATGTAAGGGTCCATTCTCAAGGATACCTGGATTCTTCTTTAATCAATGACTGCTGAGTCTCTGAATCAACATAAATTTGGAAATTTTGTGAAGAAGCAATTTTCTATCTCGATGGCTTATATCAGCTATCAGTTCACAAGCTCTCATTTTATTTATTTACTTTTATCAAGTAGGCTAAGTAATGTTCCATCTAGTAATAACCTCTTTTTTATAGGACACTGCAATATATATATATATATATATTATCATCACAGATACCATGATTTCTAATCTAGGTATGCCACCCTTTAAAGTACTTACCTCTATCTTGCCTGTGAACAAAAAGTGCTTCCACTTGTCCTCATCCATTTCATAATTCCATCATTCTATTTATCCTGGAAAGCTCAACTTCAGAGAAGCATCTCACTTTGTCAATCCTGTCATATAGATCTAAAAAAAAATCATTAAATTTCTTAAGGATTTTTGTTCTCCCTCATGCCCTACCAATGAGTTCATTTCACATTGCACCAGTGAAGAAAATGATTTCTAAGAATACATTGAGGAAACATTTTGGTTGTACACTATTAAACTGTATATCAAAATCTATTTTCACATTACAACTTCCTTAAGTATTATTTTCCTTTAATATTTTGGGGAGAAAGCACTGATACATCCACTTCCTATACTGTTGGATACTATTATATCCAATCTCTATATTATGAAAGACTGTATTTGTCAATAGAATATTGACTCTCAATCTAGGAGTGTCTCAAATTCAATAAATCCTTCCATATTTTAGTGTTTTCTATGATGTACTGCCCAGTTCTCCATTCATGACTGAGTTACAGTTTTCCCTGGCATTGGTAGCCTTGGTAGTTACATCACAGTTGAGTCCATTTCTAGAAATTACCTTTGGCCACAGGGTGCTACCTCAAACAAATTATCCTCCCTCCAATATCAACCCACATCAACAGACTAGTCTATGGAAAAAAAAGGAAGGTTCTAAGGCCCTTCACTTTAAATGTAGCATAGAATTACAGCTTCTTTCTTTGTCCATTTCTGTTCTCATCTCCTCTAACAAGTCCTATTTCCAAGACTCCTCTCCTCAATAAGATTTTCAGAATCAATTTTCCATCTCAGTGTCTGTTTCCCAGGGAAGCCAACCTAATATGTCTGCTGCCCAGTTCTATCATTTTAAGGATCCAGTAGCATAATTACTCCACAGTTTCTGCCCTGTAAATATTAATCAGTTCTTCCTATTCCAAAGGATGATCAAATCTTTTCTCTCTAAGGAAGTCTGAACTTGATATGTAATCACTCCAGACACAGTAAAATGTGGCAGGCCAGCTTCTGAGCACAGACTACATATTGGAAGCATCTGCCTCCATGAGGTCTTTGTATATACTCTAATCTGAAAAAAAAATGCTCTTCTTTGTCAAGAGAGATTTTTTTTTTTGCTTTTGTTCAAAGGTATGGGAAGTTGAGACAGGAGGATTTCTAGTTGGAGGGCAACTTAGGCCCTCAGCAGCTTGTGAGAAACTGTTTCACAATAAAAAAAATAATAAATAATAATAATAATAATTTTTTAAAAAAGTGTTCTGGGTATAGCTAAGAGGTAGAATACCCTTGGGCTCAACCCCCAGTATCACAAAAACAAAAACAAAGAATTATAAGGTTTAAGATTCTAGAATCTGTCTACATAAATGTCCTACTCCAATTCTCAAAATCTTCTTTGTGTGTGTGTGTGTGTGTGTGTGTGTGTGTGTGTGTGTGTGTGTGTGTGTTACTGGGGATGGAACCCAGGGGCATTCTATTTCTAAGCTACATCCCCAGCCCCATTTTATTCTTTTATTTGGAAATAGGGTCTCACTAAGTTGCAGATGGCTTCACTAATTTGCTGAGGCTGGCCACAAACCTGAGATCTTCCTCTCTCCGCCTCCCAAGTATCTTGCTCTTTTTGTTTGTTCGTTTCTCATTATGGAAATAATTTTATTGCATACATGTTTGGGACACAGTTTAAAATGAATAAAAATCTTATTTTCTATAACATAAGAAGATTACAAATAATATCTTGCTCTTTTTTAGCCATAGTCCTAATAAATAGATAAGAGCTCTCAAAGCAACATATTCAGTCTTAATTGTGGCGGTGTCACATTTTAAATTAAATCTTGATTCTAATTTTCTGAAGAGTGTCCTGTGCCTATACATGTCAAGTCCCTGTATAAATGATAACCATGGTTTCCATGTAGTGCCTGGAATTGGCTATTGGCTTCTCTAAGTGTACAATTCTCTCTTTAAAGCCTTCTAATATTTTTAATAAAAGCCAACCTAATCCACAGTCCCTATAATTATCAGTGTCGCCGTACCCTATACACATACTACCGTGTCCTAAAGTCTTTCTTCCACCTGCACCTCATGCCAATTAACCACAGGGAGATAAAGCCTTAGTAATCATGTTATCACATGCCAGAGATTTGTGTGTGTGTGTGTGTGTGTGTGTGTGTGTGTGTGTGTGTGTGTGTTCTACTTCCAAGCTAAACTCCAGGCATATTTTTTTTTTGAAACAGGATCTCACTAAGTTGTCAATGGTCACTAAGTCTGGCCTTGAACCTGTGATCCTCCTGTCTTAGCCTCCCAAGTACTAGGATTATAGTCATATACCACCATGCCCAGCTTCACCAATCCTTCATTATACCAGTAAAGAAATTCCCTTTATGTATTAAATATATACTGCTGAATACTAAGTATATTATGTATTAAATGTATAATTCTGAGTCCAGTGAAGCTTTAAGTAAGGCACTTTTAAGAAATTACCCTATGATCTGTCTTCTTGGACCATTGCTCTTTGTAACAACTGTCTTAGACTGAGTTTCTTAGAAACAGCCTACAAATAAAATGAAAACGGCTTTGTTCATGGTCTATTCAACAGCATGGTCCTTGGGAGCAGGGATGAGTGAAGGGAAGTAAGGTAGGAAAAAAGAAACTGACCACCACGACATGATATTAAGTGTGATGTGTGTGATGGACTGCTTGATCATATCACAATATTTTCTGAGAAGCCTTACTAATGACTAATTTCAGGACAGGACATCCCTGGGGAGGAATAAAGAACAATTTATTCTCTCTGGCTTCTTTCCTCTTGTGTTAGTCTAATTAGTCAATGTTCTCTTGAATAACAGAAGTGGTATAGTCCCAAGTGGCTGCCTGCACCCAGACAGCAGAAGTGACCAGTAATGCAATTCTAGTCTAAGAGAGAAAGGCCAGGAAACTTCCTGGAGAAATGTTGGTGAGAGTCCAGTTAGAAGAGCAAAAGAGCTGAAGTCCAATATCCTCAGGCAAGAGCAAACCACCTACGTTCAGGAAGAACCAAGCTTGCCTTGACACATCTCCCTCTTTCTTCCACACTTTGTTCTGTCTTGGACCCCAGCCTGCTGGACAGTGCTTCCCACATTCAAGTGAAGACTTTCCCCTCAACCAACTGTTCCCCATGCCAATAATTTTATCAACACACTGAAAATCACATAATCCTAGATGTCTCTTAATCTAGTTAAATTGGAAATCCAAATTAGCCATCACACTTCTATTGGTTGAAGATTCACCTTTAGGGATATAATTCCTTTCCACCTCTGGGGTGCTCAGGTGGAAACATAAATCTTCCAGAATGTCTTATGCCTCAGAGTCCACAGAAAAGTCAGGGAAAAGGGAAAGAGTTGTGCACTGGCCCCGTGAAAAGAGAGGTGATAGTACTGTAGCTATTTGAATTTCATCCAAATCCACACAAAGGACATACCTGTGCATTACCTGGGGGTGCAACAAGTGGCCAAAGTCCTTTGGGACAGATGAAACAAAGAAGATCTACTGGGAAATATAAGTGATATATGATAAAGCCACTTACTAAATCTGACCCTATGGATTTTTATTTGTTTTTGTTTTTACTATTGCTTCTCTATAGCACGTAATAATTGCATAATCTCAATTAGTTGCTCTGTGAATTATAAGCTATCTTGCTTGTAAATATTTTTCATAATTATTGGATCCTCTATTGAATATTAACAATTGTTATTTTCATAAAGAAAAATTCTGGTAGCCTGAATAAGAGAAGTATCTGAATAATATCAATAGAGGAATTCAGAATATTTTATGTCAAAGCCTGTGAGGAAAATACTCACTTAATAGTAAGCCTAGCCTGGCACACACTTGTAATCCCAGTACTTGGGAGGCTGAGACCAGAGGATCTGGGTTGGCGGATAGCCTTAGCTACTTAGTGAGGCCCTCTGCAACTTAGTGAGACTCTGTTTCAAAATAAAGAGTAAAAAATGGGACTAGGGTGTAAATTGGAAGTAGAATTCCCCTGGGTTCAATCCCCAGTACTGCCAAAATGAGAATAAGAATAAGAATAAGAATAAGCCTAATTTGGATGTCTTGTTTTTATTGAAAAATAGACATAACTTTCAAGATAACCAACAAGAAAGTAATATCTTCTTTCTCTTACTGCTTCCACAGAAATAGAAAAAAACAGCCATACATTTTTCTAAGCAACTCAGTCTAGAAATATGGTAAACTATTATACTTAGATGCTCTTTCAATATTAAAACACAAATTCATATGCACATTATAGTAGAGGTTAGTTTTGTCTTTTTTGTATATATTATATATGCTTTCTTTTTATCAGCAATTTTATTTATTCATGAGAAACACCTTTTCCATAATTGGGCTAAATTGTTTGTAAAAGCTAGTCCCACCTTTGGGTCTAGGGCTAGGACATGATGCTACTTTGTCCAAGGAAGGTTCACATGACATGAGTTAGTCCAATGAAGACCAGTCTCAAGATTTTCTGGAAACACTGAATACAGGGTTTGGAAACATAGATGTGGGCCTAAATCTGCTGTGGGTAGTTTTCCACCATAGAAATTTCTATCTGGATGATGATAACAAAGGAAATGTCAAGTCCAATTATGGCAAAAAGACGTTTGTGATCTGGTTTAAACCATACCTAAAGCTTCCATTACTTCTAGATCATTTAGTTATCATCACAACTACAACTGCTACTATAATTACTGCTACTACTATTTTGATTTTGTCTAATATAATTTAAAATCCAATATTTATTGGTTCATTGGTTGTATATTTTGATTCATTCATTATAATACATATGTTATAGTAACAGAATATGTTAACAGTAGGGGAACCTGGATATTAAATATGTATAATTTCTCTGTACAAGCTTTCTAACTTTTCTGTAAATCTAAAATTATCCTAAAATAAAAGTTTAGTTTTTAAAAGTATCTTGTGTAATATAAATCCACTTTGCTATGTCATATTGTCCAAGGGTAAGTGGATCCTTTTGCTAATAAACACTGTGTTTAAGTCAAGAAGATGAAAAACATACATTTCTCTAATGTTCACACTTGGGGAATCTATGTTTCTAAACCAATGAAGAGAAAAATTTCAAAATACAAGTCTACATGGTCAGATTTTGGAAGAAAGATTTTAATGAAGATTAAAGAAGGTTAAAAGTGCCATTTCAATCAGTTATTTTGATTTATGAGCTGGTAAACAATGCTCAGCTTTATGTCTTGGATTTCTAGTAATACCAAAGTCTATTTTACTTATGCTATGAAAATACTATAGAACAAGCCTTCTTATTTTTATTTTCATTATCAGTCTTATATCAATCAAGGGTCCTTCTACCAAAGTTCAATTTTAAATACAGTATTTCTTATTGATATTCCTTACATAAATTTTCCTCAAAATATTTTTCATAGTATTATATATTTAAATCATAAATGCATGTTTTATCAACAAACAATGAGTTTTGATTTTGTTATTAAGTCAGATACATATTTTCCAGTGATTACTCTGTATAAATCAGCCTTTAGTGTATAATCTGAAGATGATCAATAACTTCAACTCCAACAGAAAAAAACAAAACAAAACAGTGTAACCAAATCGAATACATTCAATTAAAAAAAATCTAAGCCCAATCTTACACTTTGTGTAACATGGCTTTCATTTACTTTCTTTATATTTTTTATTTACTTTCTTTTTTTTTTTAAGAGAGGATCTTGTTGATTTAACAAACGAGTGAAAAGTATATATCAAAAATTCCAGGGACCTTTTATAACTCTAAAGGTAAGCTTCATGGTATTTCTCTTTACAATATTCAACACAAACAAAAAAAAGTTAATATTTATAAACTGATATTCAAAATAAAATATAGAAATCTATAGACTTAAAACCCGGGCCTCATTATGATATAAAAGTTTTTTTTTTTTTTAATTTTCCTATTAAGCATATCATTGCCTGGGCCTGCTGTCTGAGATGATAGTTTGAGGTAGTATAATTCTTAGTAAAAGAAGTAGTAGAAATAAAAGAAAATACAATAACTATTAATTCTATAGGAATTTAGGAGAAAAAAGCGAGGAGCAAAATGTTTGAAGAAGTCTAGATCAGGACAACCATGTGCTCTGATTTTCTAACTTTGGAATTGTAAACTTGCAGTGGTTGGAAAAACATGGTTTAGTTTGAATTTGAAGTCAACTGTATGAGATTTTGGCCAGCTCTCCATTTGGCATGAAGACAGAAGATTCCTCCATAGACTGTCCCCTTATGCTGACCTGAAAGCTTGAGCATGATTGAAAAGTGGAACAGTATTGTCAGGCAACGAGAAAGTCTATCTTGTATTTTCAAATGCCTCTCTGCTCCTATGTGACCCTGACATGGGTTGGGGAATAATAGTGCAATAATACCTCCTATAATGGGGAGTAAGGTAATCTATAGTAGATGGTACCTTCAGAATACTTAGTCATGGACTACTTGGGAGAAATTTAAAAGGTCAATTCATTTTGGAACTTTGTTACAAGTGTAACAAAGAAAGAATAAGAAATTATCTGATGCACAAACTATCAACTATTGCCACCAGAATGGGTCATAATTGCAGACAGTAAAACCATACCCTAGCATACAAACCGGGCCACATCAAGTTGATGAACAGGCTCCTTCCCCAGTGCTATGAGGTCAGAATACAAATCATGCCTCTGCTCTTATGTACCAGAATGAAATATTAGAGAATATAGGAGGATGAATGCATCTGAACCATCCAAGGAAATAATATATTTTCAAAAGTAAATAAATTCAGTGATTGGATTATACTGAGATCAGCAAAGAAAAGCAGATTTTCCCTTTCTTTTCTTGCTACCTAGCCATTGGAGGGTAGTGATAGAGATGGAACAGCTACAGTTACAGAAAAAGATATGAAATTCATAGTTCCTTTGTATGCCAGAGTGTAATATGAATCATTTGGCAATACTGCAAAATACATGTTTTTTACTTCTCTAGTTCATACTGCTTTATCTTTATATCAATTAAATTTTACTCATCAGTTTTGCAGTCCATTTCTAGATGCACTCTCCAAATTCCGGATGAAGTTTGGCATGAAATGGAATTTTCCTTCATTGTTGCTTTGTTCTGGTTATCTTGAAACAGCCTCAAGTAGCCATTGTGCTCAATCCTGTCAATCTGGCTGCTGTATCATACTGGTTCTATCATGATAAAGTCTTATTTTTACAGATTTTCTTTCCAATCTACTTCCTCAAAATCATTATTGTGACCTTGGTTGCTTTCTCCAGTTATTTTCTACTGTATTTCTCATTCCTGGACTCCAAGCCACAGTTAATACTGAGCTGTGGGTCACATGGTTCAGTGGCCTTTAGGTCAACTTTTCACTCATTATGAATTTGGTGTTCCTGAGATTTGTGTAGATATGATCATCCTAAAATAACATCTGCATCCAAAACAACACAGATGGAAGACACATAAAACTTACTGGGAAAATGGTTAATTATCAGGAAACTCATACAGAGCTGACAACACATATTTACATGCAAGAGTCAATTAACTAATGATTCTGGGCATTCAAAAGGTCTGCAAAGTGCTGCATCTTTTTATCTCCCTTGGTTCAACAGTAATCATTCCCACCTCCTTGCTTTCACAGAACATTAATTGCACCTCCACCAGCACATATATTTCATTCTTCCACCATTGCTGCTAGTGGTTTATTTATCATCCTTCTAAATATTCCTATGTTTTATTCATCTTTCTGTGGAATATTTTCTAAGGAATTGCTTTTCTAGATGTAGATATTCTTGTTTGTTTAATTGAATAGGGACTGATTTTATTTATTAATTGTGAGAGAAAACGTATGTTCTAGTCATGTCTAGTATATATATTCACTGTAAGCACAACCTTTACATATTAAGTTTGCCTAAAATGATCATATTACATGTATGGTTTTTGTGTGGAGAGGGGGGCAAAGAAAAAAGAATGGAATGAAGGATAATATAGACAGTGGAGGAAAAGATATAAGTAGTCCTTTCATCTTCTGGAATCCCAGTCTGTCATGGATGTGACTATGACCTCTTAGGAGAGGCATGGTGTGGCTGCTAGTGACATTCTCTGAATGTCATAACTTCATGGGCTGTACCATAAGTCTTGGAAATAAACCATAAGGCTGACTGAAAACCATCCAAATACTTTACTAAAATAATCACTCAGGCAGCTACTTGAAAATTTGTTTATCTCCATCACCATAGTTGCTTTGTAATACTGCTTGATTTATAACCATGTATCTCTCTATCCTGTATCTCACTCCAGTTCTCTATAGTCAATGTTCAAATAATGAGTCCCTGATTATCCTTTCTCCCAAATTTGTATTTTGGTCAAGTCTTCCTCTTTCTGAATTCTAATTGATATTGGTAATCTATACTACCTCTGAAACTGCTTTTTTCATTGTAGAGATTTCTTTAGAAACCAAACCTTTTCTTGGCATGACCCATTTACCTGCTTGGCAGCCAAAAAAACCAAATAGCAATGTTCATTAAAATTCTTCTTATCGTAGCACAACTGTTATACATATTTTACAAAGCAGTATATAGCATGAAACATGGTTATTTCAGGAGTAAAGTATTTTATCCAAGCATAAATTCATCTGATGTTTGATGGATTTATTTATTTTCTGAAGAGTCTTCAAGGTGCCAGGCTCTATGCTACAAACTGGAATGTCTGCTGGAGATGTAAAGCAGCCATGGGCTGGTTCACAGCATGATGAGGTATTCAGATATAATTGGAGTGTAGTGTGGTACCTGAGAGACAGACTCCTACCAAGCTCAGGGATACAGACTAGGATGACTAGTTCCACTATGGGAGTGCAGAGGTCTTGTGATGAGCCTCCTAAACCTTCCTTCAGGACTGAGTTTCTCATTCTCCCTTTTATTGCGAAGAATCCTTCTTCTGCTAAAGAGCTCCTCTTTGCCCAAGATCATCCTTTCCCTAGGGAAAATGTTCCATGAGTTTCCTCCCTTTCTTCAAGTAGGGGCAACATTGAATCTCTTCTATGCCTTCAGATTGGATTTTCTGAGGGCTTTAATTGTGTCACAGTGCACCTATTTCTTTGACAAATACTGCTTCTTTCAATTCTTACATACATTGTGTCTAAAAAAGCATCCCTAATAAATATTCAGCAACAAATCTAAGTCAGAGAATCACAGGAAATCCAACCTATAATAGGGTTAAATCAGAAAAAGTCCACAAATAATTATCACGGCAGTCCAAGCAAAGAGCTCAGGCATGACATTGTGTTGAGTTTAGAAGTATTTCAAGGTTCAAGGTTGCAGGAGCAGGGGGTATGTTGATATGTGATGTGTGTACTGAAGCTGGCAGGAAGGGGGTCGAGGAAAGGCAGGTGGAAGTATGGGGAGTGGCTTGCACTGAGGTTTCAGGTGTGGGAAAGTACCTGTTGTGAAGAGACAAGGAAGCCTTGCTAAGGAGTTACCAGAGGCTTGAAAGTTGTGGAATGGCATGGACATATTTCTCCTGGGAGATAATTTTAACAACCATGTTGAGAAGAATTGAAGGCAGATATTTCTATGATGGAGAATCAGAAACCTTCATGGCAGGCTATAGAAAAAAAGAAAAATCCAAACTAAAATCATGGTATTTATATTAGGATATCTAGATTTATCGCTGCTGGATTTGATGACTAATGATTCATCAATTACCTAATAAGGTAAAATGACTTTGAGAATTCTAGGTTGTACGATTAGAGATTCCTTGAAAAGATGATACTTACAGAAAAAAGAAAAAGGATTTAAATTATATCTTTACATAACTACCTTTTGTTATTGTTAGAATCCAATGTTAAAAAAATGTGAGAAAAGCAAAATTCAGGGATTATCAACATAAAATGAAATATTTTGTGTGTAGTTTTTAGAATGGTGCCTGACATAAAATATAAAAAATAAAACTCTATTTATTAGTTTGATAACCAGGTAGATCATCACTTTATCAATTTAGAGATGGATGAGCATGCCCTATAATTCTAATTACCTCATCTCTCTTTGAAAACATATCACAAATTTCAGATGATCACTGACATATTTTGTAAGCTAGCACCCAAACAAAAATCTCAGAAGCAATCTTTTATTTTATTTTTCACTATTGTTACCTACACCCTTTTTTTCCCAGGGTCTCCTGTCATGCTTGGGAAATCAATAGCATGAAGAAAGTACTTCAGTAAGCAGTAAGTCAAGGACAGCCTCCAATTCTGCTCTTCAAAGTGTCTAGTACTTAGAGGCACTCAAACAAACAAACAAACAAACAAAAAATGATGCCTTACTTCTCCTAAGCCTAAAAATATTTCAAGATTTTCATCATCATCCAGCTTGGGTTGTCCCTAAGTGCTGTTTCCTTTTAACAATAATAGTCACATTTCACTGAATATTCTTTGTGTGACAAGCAACTAAATAAAACACTCTATAAATATTATCTCTAGTTTTATTAATACTCCTACAAGATTTTTATTCACATATTTGGTTTCCACCTCAGACTTTGGAACATGGAATAATTTGCTCAAGGTCATTGCAGACTACCAGTTGCAAAGTAGACTTATCCAGGGCTCTCTGCCTTTACACCTGACCGGCCAAATGATTCCTGAAAATTATCCTGCCAATCCAAGGTGCAGGACAAATGAGAATAATGTTTGTGTTTTTCACTTATTAATTCAATGGTTTGCTTTCAGATTTCATAAAAAACACCAGTGTAATGCAAGTTAGTGAAGTAGAAAAATGGCAATTATTAGCTTCAGACAAAAGATCCTGGCTCCTGAAAAACACTAGGCATGCTTAGTAATGCAATGACTTACATTTCTCTCTTCAGACTAAAGAAAATGTGAGGGCAGTAGTTGGATTTACGATTTGGGGAACCTAAATGGAGGAAGGCATAATATGGCAAAAAAGAAAAATCATCATGAATATGTAGATAGAGTTCACTCTGCATCCCCTGTGTGTGTTATACATGTCTTCTTTTATTCAAAGCATGTGCTACTTTCACTTCATTCTATCCTAGATTTTTGGTAGTCTTTTCTCCCACACCTAGAAGTGTGTTACATTTAGTATGATTGATTTAAATGTGGCGGCTACCACTGTACCTGTCATAGAAAAGTGCAGTCATACAACTTTTCTCTTGGGCCTATCACCTCTCTTCACACAAGACCTGTCTTTCAAGTATGACAGTAGTGTACAGTATGAGCAAGAAAAGC
The DNA here is from genome assembly GCA_004027655.1 of Graphiurus murinus. NCBI lineage: Eukaryota > Metazoa > Chordata > Mammalia > Rodentia > Gliridae > Graphiurus > Graphiurus murinus. The sequence goes on along the minus strand of PVLC010007449.1, from coordinate 14,252 downwards.
ACTCTGAATGTCAACCTTTTACTCTGGGTAGTGTTATTGAGCCATACAAATGTTCAGGCTATGCTATTTTTTACATTCATTAGAGAGAGAGAGATAATCATTGAAGATAATGAGAGGATGATATTAAGATCTGAAACATAAAATGGGAATTTTGAAAACTTCATCAAGAGTAATAAAAGAAATTTTTACCTATCAATAGAATATTGTCAATTTAATTGCTTTGCTAGGCAGATGACAATCAATAAATATAGAATAAAATATATTGATATATACTTAATTTATATTTTTCTGCTATACACAATGCTTTTAACAGGAAAATCTATCATCACTACTATATCATTTTCAGTTATATTCTGAAGATTTAATTTTCCACCAAACCCACACATGCTAAAAATAAAATATTTTTTAAATGTTTAAGAAAAATAAGATCAATTCGTGATCCATAAGGACAGAGACATTTTTATCAAGGGCTCTACATAGTTTTATCACTTCCATATGCCACGCCTGTTGTGTTTGTTGTATTTATGTTTGCGTGCTCAATTTCAACTTCTGGATAATTTTAAATTTAATCATGCTATCATGAGTTATTTCTTGTTTGCATTCAACAATTATTAAATAACTCTTAGTCAATTATGACAACACTCAAATACTATATGATAATCAACATTGCTGATTTTACAATACAAGATTAAGTTGAACTTAGATTTATCTTATCAAAACAAATAAATAAGAAAATAGGAAATGCAGATGGAAAACATTGTAGATCACATTCCATGTATTTCAATCTAACTTGAGAAAAGTGTTAATAATATAACACTGTTTTAATTTATAGATTTATAGAAAAAAGTAGTTTTTGTTTTGTTTTTGCCACAGAGTTCAAAGTGACAGTAACTTTTCTAATCCATTAACAAAATATAAAATTCAACGCCAAATGTCACTATTGCCCTCTTACACTGTACTAAGTATGGTTTTAATATTGATTCTTGTACATGTTTTATACATTCCCCAATGTTCGATGCTTGTGACAACACGTTGTATTACAAATCACTTATATCTTTCATCTTGATCTTTAGATATACATTTTTAATACATTTTATTATGTTGGCTGTCTTCCTATAGTCAAGATTATAAATGTATTTTATATGTTAGAAAGCTTTATTGGAGTAATGCACCAGGAGAAATAGAAAGCATGAAAAGAGAAAAGGTTAAGAATGTCCATCTTATGGCCTAGGGTACAAAAATGAACCTTGATAATAATTGAAAGGACAGAGAAGCCTTCCCCTGAAACATAAACCATTAGAGTGACTTTGGAACCAATAATGAGACCTTAAAGTTGAACCACAATTTTTTTCAAACTGCTTTTATATACCTTGTCTCATATATACATTGTCTCAGAACCACCCTGTGATATAGAAAGAATAGTCATTATTTTCTCTATTGCCCCAAACCACTCACTGACCAGTCAGTATGAAAGACTATGTGATTTCTTGAAGGATGTATAGCCTGGAAATTGTGGGGTCAAAATGTGGAAGAGTGTTCAGAATCCTGGTCCACTGATTTTATTTTGTACTCCACTAAAGTATTCTCAATTCACAGTAAATGAAAAAGTTAAAACAACATACATGAGCCAAGAAGTTTTAACAGAACATTGTCCCTTTATTCTTTACTTTTCCTACTCTAGAATTCAGTAGGAAAATGTTCTAATATATATTTCTGCCTGTTACAGTATAATTTTGAGAATGAAAAAAATGAATTAATAAATGAATCCACACTCTTAAATATAGTGCATGAAGAATTTCTGATTCTACATCATTCCCATGAGCACTCTAATACTAGTGATTCATGTTTTCCCTGACATCATAATTACAGAATTTTGCTTACATGCAAAATATTATATAGTGATTGGCTATATTACCATTTGACCTTGCCAAATGATTTCTTTTTATATTAAATAATAAACAATTAATTTTAAATAAAAATAATATGTTTAGATCATACTGGTGGATAGCTAGGACAACTTTCTTTTTCTTCTTGTCTTTAATTCCCTTATCTTAAAAGCAATAGCCATAAAATATTATATTTACTTAAATTTAGATTAAAGGAGGATTAGATCCATTATTCTTGTAGTTCTGATCTGGAAACTACTAATGTCTGTTAAATTGACCCATGGGTCATAAGCATTATATTAGATATATCTATTTTGTGCTTCACTACAATGTTGTGAAATTCAAATAGCATAAGGCTGTGTAGGCTACAAAAATGTGTCATCTAATTTTGTATAAAAACTGGGTTTATGGGTATATGCTAATATTTCTCAAAATATTATGATTATTAATAGTTTTAAACATCCATAGTAGTCTAATAAAATGGGATTAATTCTTTGCTTGTGTTGTTATAGAGTGTATGTTCATCATTCTTTGATTCTCATGCTAGCCTCAAATTATACAGTATTAAAGTTTGTAGGTATTTTTGTTGTGGCAAAATGAACAATGAGCTCACCAAACTCATTTCATCTTTCTGCACCTATAGAAAGATTATATTGGCCAGCCATATTTTCAGGTGTTTTGCTAGGTTAGACTTATAACTAGGTTTTGGCAATGCTATATGGGTATAAGGGTGTTTGTTCTATGCTAAGATAATGTTTGCTTTGTGATTCTCCTTTGTCTTTTCTACTTCAGTGATCATGGGAGATATGTTGAAAGTAGATGTTATATATAGAAACTGGATAGGTTTTTGAGACATTTTTGTAAGAAAACTAAGAACCTTTCACACATATTTTAACTTGAATAGTTAAAAAACAAAAATAACAAAAAAAAATTGAGCTAAGTCTTTGAATTGTATTGTTTATTTGTTAAGGAATCAGAGGATAAGTGACCAAATAGAGACACTGATTATTTGAATTCTTTCTTTGAAACTGTAAGGAAAAATTATTGTGGTTCTGGAAATCAGGGAATGAAAAATATGAAATTGAAATTGGAAGCTAGAAAACTGGAAAATTATACCAAATTGTTGCAAAATGCTTGATTATTTTCATGACTTTGAAAATAGATTGTGGGTCTATTAAGTTTGTGGACCCAGAGAAAGAAGTTAGAAATCTTTATTTTTCACAAACTATCTTGCTTGGTATTGTTTTGAATAGATAGGAATTATAAGAAAGAGTGAGTTTAAGGAAGAATTGGCAAGAACATGAGCAAAATGTGAATTAATAAGAAAGAACAAAATGTGGGGTCTTGAACCTTTGGAAAAGTCAACTGCTTCTAGGTCACAAAAAATATAAATTAATAAAGAAATACTATTTGGCAAAATCCCAGTGAAATTTTTTAGTGAAATGAAGTGATCCAGGAAAAATAACAGAGTTGCATAGCCTTTGCCTTTAATGCTGAAAGTTTCAAGATATCCACCATTAAATTCAGTGAGAGACATGAGAGTAAGAAAGTATAAAAATATAAATAGACTCGATAACTATGTTTATTAAAGAACTTAAAGTTCTTATATAGAAGAAACTTATATAGAAGGAAAAATATCTAACACTAAGTTTTGAGGATAATCAGGACTAAAATGTGTTAGGACTTTTAGAGGCTTAGAACTATACTTAAGAATTCATTCTTCATAAGCAATAGGTACATATCAAGATATCTACTCTTTAGGAGTATATGTTCCTGCAACACTATTTTACATATGAACAAAGTGAATAATGAACCAGGAAGAGCCTTCCAGAATGTAGAGTAAGGGACTAGGATAACAATGGATAATACAGTTATTCTTGTATAGCAGATTCAAAGATAAAAATAATAATTAAAAAAAGTCAAAGAACTGCTTTGAAGACAGTCACCAAGAAAATTTTCAACCTAAAATAGACTCTATATTCTAGAATAAAAATGTTCTTGCATGAATCTATTAGGATTTGGAAGTATCTTTGTTAGTTGAACTATCTGCCCTAGCTTATAAAATATGCCACATTTAGTAACAGTTTTAGCAGTGTTTCATATGAGTTTCAAGCATCTAAAATTCTCAGTATAAAGCCGGGCGTGGTGGCGCACGCTTGTAATCTCAGCATTTGGGAGGCTGAGACCAGAGGATCCGGGTTCGCGGCCAGCCTCAGCTACCTAGTGAGGCCCTCCACAACTTAGTGAGACTCGGTTTCAAAATAAAGAATAAAAAATAGGGCTGGGGGTATAGCTCGGAGGTAGAATGCCCCTGAGTTCAATCCCCAGTACCGCAAAAAAAAAAAAAAATAAATAAATAAATAAAAAAAATAAAAAAAAAAAATTCTCAGTATAATGTAAGAACAAGTAATCTGTGTCCAGTGGATGTTTATGTAATGAGTCTTTGATTCTATGAGGAAGGTTGGGAAGATACTTACAGATGAGAAAACAAAGATTACAACTATGCAATAAATTGAAATATGGCTCCCAATTCTTCACCTTCAAGTATAGCTGGATTAAACAAGGATAGTCTTTGACCTGTTATTTTTTTAGTTCTGTATATTTTTGAGGTCTGAATATATCTGTTGCTTTGTTGATATTGGGCTTACCATGTGACTTGCTTTAGCATATAAGATACATGTGTAAATCACAGTATGGCGTCTTTCATTTGAGGAGTTAAAAACGTTTAGGTTTCCTCTTGCCTGTTTGGCTTCTTTCAGGCCATGGAACTAGTGCACAATTGAGCTTATTTCAGTGGGAGACATGGGGAGACATGGACCCCCTTGCAGCCTGGAGCCTAGCCCTGTTGTACTCTTGGAATCTAGCTAAGATTGGTGAAGCCTCAGGAACTCATGGGTCTTTGATCTACTAAAAAATGTGTTATTGTTGGAGAGATTTCAAGGGTATTTAGTATACAGTAAAAACTGATTGCTACAACAAATTGAGTAGCTGAAAATAGAATTCAGTCTTCTGACATTAGAGTGAATGAACTATCCACTACACAGTGTAAAAATTTCATTTTGAATTTAAATAATTCTTCTAACTCAATCCTTGCTACATTTTCTGGAATGTATCCTTATCTTTTTCTTTTACATGATTTCATTTTTCTGTGTTAATATTTATTTTTTGGTGTAATTTATTATTAAAAGGACTTTCAACTTAAAAATACTTTGCTCAAAACCAATTTTCCCCAATACAAAAATTGACAGGAAACAGAAAAAGAACAAAGAAATTACAAAATAGTCATTTTAAAGAATGATTTTTTTTCTTCTCTTACAGAACTATGCAGCTCTAATGAATTTTATTAATGCCTCTCAGGTCCTCTATGGCATTTAAGAAATGACATTTACTGGAGTCTATACAATATAACTATGCAATTATATTTCCATTTTCAATGCTTAGCAGAAGGAAATGCTAATCTATGTTTTATTTTTTTTTAGGTTTGCCTCATGCATTTTATAATAAACTGTTACATGGCAAAGCCAAAAGGCCTCCTAATTACTTTTATTTATTTTTAGCACATTTTCCATTAACTAGACATTTAAAAAGTACTTTTGTAACATCACTTTCAGTACCATTATTAATGTTCTGTCATCCTTCGGATAACCCTCTTTTTTGTGTGTGCTTCACTGTTTATTTACAGTAGATCTTTTAAAATATAAATCTCATTTCCTCTTTCCCTGTGAGCTAGATTTAAGACCTCTCCCCTGAAGTGGCCCTTACTTCTTTCAATATATTCAAAAAAATGATGAAAGACTTGACAAGAGAAATTAATTTACTACTCAATTAAAGTTACCTGAAAATTCAGGCAAAACAACTCTATTGATTGTACTTGAAGACACAACCTCTCTGGTGCTAAACTTTATTATTTTACCTACTGCAAATAAGACTTGGAGAAACTACATTCTAAGGTGCATATACAGCATGCCATGGTGCATATAATACAGTAAATATATTGATCAAGACCAAGATAAAATTGCTGAAAATGTTGGATATATTCTAAATATCTATGAAATTACTAATCAGTTTTACCATTTTAATTTCTTACTATGCAGGTACAAATAGGTAGTGAAAGCATAAAAACATTTAGAAGGAAATACTGTATGTCTTATGAGTAAAAATCTTAGTCTTCTCATTCTTGTCTTCAAAATCCTGTATTTAACCAACATTAAAATCAGAAGACAGTTCATTATTTGGACTTTTGAAAATAAATGTCAGACAATGGTTTTCGAGCTTATTCCTCAAGGGAACTTCTAATAGTTTTACAGGTTTCTCATTTAGAAATATTTTCTTTTTCTATTGAGTTTGCTCTGATGAATTAGAATGATGGATTTTATTCATTCTGCAATGATAGAGGAAACTCCTGTTATCTTTGAGAATATGGGAGATTGCTCCCAAATTACTATATTTTTTAAGTTCAAGGTGAAATAAATTGTGTAAAAAGCAGTTCAACCACAAAGAAAGATACAGGAAACTTTACCCTAATCTAGATTACCAAAACCTGCAACAGAGAGCTTGTGGCCAGGGATCTTATATTACTTCTATATCTTATGTATAGGTTTCTTCAGCCTTGTCATTATTGACATTCGGAACTAAACAATTCTGTTTGGGAGGTTGTCTTGTTCATTCTGGGATGTGTATAGGGCCTCTATCCATACGGATGTTTTTGATTCAGTGCATACAAAGCATGGTGGAGGGTGGTACCTCATTCCTGCAGAATATTGCTCCAAGATGATGCTTCAGATTTTCTTTTAGTAGGCCATTCTAACATTCTATCAGGTCAGCAGCAGCTGGGTGATGCATTATGTATGAAAACCAGTGGATCTTGTGGTCAGCTGCTCTGTGGGGATTACATGGCTGTGGTTAAGACATTCTGTAAGCTCCTGGATAGTGATGTTGGCTGAGGCCCAGAGTAAGAAATGGCAGACTCCCACAGAAAATCAGCCACATGACCTGTAAAAGGACCCAGTACAGTCAACTGGAGCTAAGTGATCATTTGATCTACCCAAGGATAATGCCATATTGAAGGTAAGCATTGATCTTTTTCTGGTCATTTTGGATATTCACATGCAGTGATGTCAGTAGGCAGACTAGCATAGCTCGGTACAAATTCATGCTTTGTGGTGGATGATTATAACCTTGTCACCATAGCTTTGCAACAATCATAATAGTACTCTCTAGTGGCTGCTGACATTAGTGCATCAACTAACACCTTGCTGAGCATTGCTTCCAGTGAGAAGGTTTGGATCTGTCCCCTAGTTCATCTTTTCTACTAGGCATCCATTTTTCAACCTGGACCTGCTGCCAAGCTATATCCTGCTCAAAATTGGCATCTTTTCTTGTCTCCCTGACTGTGTGCTGAAAAAGTACTTGGAAATGTGAAATCTTTTTTCTCCAAAACCTGATGAGGCCTACTAGGAGTTATGCTTCCTTCTTTATTAACACAAATTACAGTGAATTATCTTCTACTTTGGAAGGAATGGTGTGTCCCTTACCACTCAATCATTGAATGCTTTATTTTAGTGACTGGTCCTTTAACAATAGTAGGGTTTATCTTCTAGCTTCTGGAAACCTCATATGTCCTATTAAGACCTTCAGAATAGAAGCCACTTCTTGCTTGTCCTTCCTGATCAGCATAATGCCATTGAAATAATGGACCAGTGTGATATTGTGCAGATTGTCTAGGCAGTCCAAATCTCTTTTTGCTTTATTGTGACAGAGTCTAATAGAGATAACATAGCCCAGGTAAAAACTGTAAATAAATACTCTTGTTGGTTCAAGGAATGAGAACTACTTTAGGTCCCTTTTCCTAACTCAATAGCAAGAACATATTTACTAAATCAGTGGCTGTATATTACATACTTGAAGCTGACTAATCTGTTTGCCTATATAGAGCAGCTGCAATTGAAATGGCTACTTGCTTAAGTGTAGAGTGCTCTGTAGTATCTGCTGGGATCAGGTTCCATCTGGTTTCTACATGAGTCAGAGTGAAGAATTAAAGAAAATTAAAATGAGAAACAATATCCCTGTATTCTTTAGACCCTTAAGTATGATAACTATCTGTGTCATTCCCCCTGAAAAGTGACATGCATTTTTGTTTACTTCCCTGTTTTAGCTGTAGGAGCAGTGCTATTTTTAGAAAAGTCCACTGGGCCTTCTCTAGTATGATGGCTATTAGCTTAAAAAATGTCAGCATTACTCCAACTGCTAAGTGCTAAATATACATTCTTATGTTGATGATATTCATTAACGTATGATCATATAATATGTTATATTCATATATTAATCAACCAGGTGGGTGAGTGGATTCAGTGAATCTCTTTTAAGTTAAACTTAAAATGAACTTTAGTCAGACTTCCATTACATGAACCCAAATAATCACAAGTTATCAGGGAAGCCATAAAGCCACTTAAGTTATGTAGGTAATAATATCAGCTTAAATCTTACTTTTATTTGTGTTTGAAATATATCTTTATTCCCCTTTCACCATTATAGTAAATCACTCACAGGTAAGGGTCCCAGTAAATGTTCATAGGTCCCTGAAAAAGGCCTGGAGAGAACATTACAATGTAATCTTTTGTGTATGTGTGGTACTGAGGATTAAACCCTTTGGTGTTCTACCTCTGAGCTACACCTATAGCCCTTTTGATTTTTTGTTTTGAAACAGGGTCTCAGTAAGTTGCTGAAGCTGGCCTCAGCAACTTAATCCTCCTGTCTCAGCCTCCCAAGTGCTGATATTATAGGTGTGTGCCTTCATACCCGGTCTACAGTGTATTCTTGCCAAGATGATATAGCATCCTTCAGCACTGGATCTAGTCACCTCTTCACACCTCTTCAGTTAAGAGCCTCTGAGTCCAAAACACCTATGCATAACACCTATGTCTGTCTTTTAAATTCCATCCTTTACTATCTGTCCTGGCAATTCAGGTTATCAAGAAGTAGACAGACTATGCTATAGTTAATTCTGCTTATAGATTGGAAACCAGAGGGGGAGATAGCAATGGCTTCTGGGGGGTAACAGCTTTTATGAGATGAATCTCTTTGTATTGTTCTCTGATATTAGTGAGGTGCTATCTCTTAATGGGGTGAGGTGGGACATTTATTCTGGCCCAGAATATTAGAAGTTTGTAGATTCAAAAGCATTCAGAACATCCACTCAGCTATCTCCATCCTGGGTCAGGGTCCCAGGTTTTACCAAGTAGGACTCTGTCTTTGGCATAACAAAACTGCTCTGTTAGAACATTCAATGGCTTTGAATTTCAACACCCTGTTTTCCAAATACTTGGCTTCATCTTAGCTTGTTTGATGGCAAAGGGAAAAACAAGGATTCCCTGTGATTTACCACAGTATATGGCTTTCACAGTTAGTTTTAAATTACTTGTTAATTGCCCTCAGCTTTTATTATTGTCTCTATCAAGGCAACTCAGTAACATTCATTTCTGCTATCTTTATATTAACACACCCTTCATTTATTTCAGATGCCTGGGTTATGAAATTGCATTCACCTCCACTTGCACGCCATGTCATCTCACCATGGGTGAGCATGTTAAGGACTGATCTGCCACAATGTTTCAGGTACTCAGACCACCAAACATCTTCAGGGACAGAGCTTCATTATAGCTTCATGGTGAATCAGCAGACAAAAGCCTATCCCAGCACTAGCCTTCACAAAGCACTCCTGACACAACTGTCAAAGGTTGGCATTTCTTGGAAACAGCTGTTTTGATTAACTTAGGAGTTGGACATGGTGATACACACTTATAATCCCAGTACTTGGGAGGCTGAGATAGGAATATCACAGGTTCAAAAACAGCCTCAGCAACATAGTGAGACTCTTAGCAAGACTTTATATCAAAACAAAAATTTTAACAAAAGGGTTAGCTCAGAGGTAGAATGCCCCCCAGGGCCAATCTCCAGTACCTCACACAAAAAAGAAGAATTTAGGTGTACAAAGGAGTTGTTTTGAAAAGGGTAGGAAATAGAACTGGGCACAGTAAATTCTTAAACCAGGCTATAGATCTCTGCCAGCCAAATGGTGAGCTCTGAGCAAATATTATGCCTCTGGGGTATGCTGCCTTATTTGGAAATTACTAATCTCTTCCATGTGCCATCACCACCTTGCTAAGTTTTTGGCTTCCTGAAAAGCCAGATGTCAGCTTGAATGTTCACAGACCCTGAGGACACTGAACTAGAAGTTGTCAACTCACTACGGTCAGGTCATCGCAACAGGGAAACAAGTCCTCCTGAGGGGGTGGTGCCTCTCTCTGTGTTCACCTCATCATTGAGACTTGAGTCTTCAGATTTTCTATATTAATCATCATGTTGATTTTGTGCAAGAGATTGGAATAAAACAAACTGTTTTATGTAATAAAATTGAAAACATTTTAGATTTAGTTTCTATGTACCAGTAAGCAAGAGGAGAAAAAGGCAAGAAAAAAGAGATGCACTGAGAGAGAAATATGCAAGACCTTAACTTACTGAAAAAAGCAAGAATATCTGATATTTAATTAATATTTTAAATGCTGCAATGTGAACTCTATTCAGTTCTCTGAAAACTTCAGTGAAGTTTGATATGAAGATCAATACATTATTTTGATTAAAATCAAGTGAATTATCTTCTATTCTTCATCTACAGAGATACACTGGAGAAAGAGTGGATGGTTAGATAATCCATAACATTAACCCATCCCACAGATGATCTTGAAACTTATTTACCTATTAATCATAATAACCATATGATACATCCATCATTTTCCCTATATGATGAAGTATTATAGAAGTTGTAATGCAATGAAGTCACACAACTTTGAAGTAGCAAAGTCAAGACTCAAAAATTAAATCTATGGACTGTGTACACACCCAGATTCCTTGCAAATGGAATGAATTAGCCTTCTTTCACTATCATGAAATTATAAAGAGTAAAGATTACTTAGTTTTACAGTTATGGAGTTTTCAGTCTAAAATCAAGTGGCCCCATTACTTTTGCACCTCTGGTGAGGGCAGTACATCATGACTATAGTGTATGGTAATATAACAACTTGGCTTCTGAGCCAGAAAGCAGAAGCAAGAAGAAAGATGGGTCAGAGTCACATTATCTGCTTCAGGGCATGTGACCAATGATCTAAGTACCTCCCCCTATGCCCCATCTCCTCAAAGTCCACAACACCTGCCTGTAGTATCACTCCAAAGACCAAACTTTTAGTGCATGAACCTTTGAAGGATGTCCAGAGTAGAGCACAAATATTTGAATATTCATACCTTTTTTGGTTTCTAGGAGAAAAGAAATTGAATCTTTGTTCACTGACTTCTACTTTAGTTAATTCTACACATCTGATCTGTTGATAAGATCTGAAGAGTCTTTGTTTACAGGAATTGTTCATAACTTCTCTTTTGCACCATTCCTACTTGTCACCACTGATAACCAGTCATAGAATTCCTCAATTCCAAGTCTCTAGCTCTAGTCTCTTACATTTTCCTCTTTGAATTCAATCTCTTCCTATTTCTAAAACAAAAATGTTATCTTCTTATTTTAGCATTCAAAAACTCTTGGAGGGTTCTCCGGGCTTATTTTTATGTGCTCAGCCATTATTTTTGCCTAGTAGATGTCAGCAACTGTGTTAGGTGTGGCATAGGTCATAAGGAAAAGGGATCATGATGGTTGCATTAATTCTGGACTTTTTCACCTGGTTGAAAGGTTAAGGTTATCTGTCATATCCTACTTCCCTCAATTTTTCTAGCCACCACCTGATACAAATTCTGTTCCTATTGGAATAATATTTGATTTAACCCTCATCCACAACTGTCTTGCTGGTATCTTTTATCCCTTTGTTCATCCTTTCTGCCTTTCAACAACTTGTGTCTACATATCCACATCCTTTACAAAGCTTTTGAGAGATAAGCACAAAAGCCAAGGTTTTGTTTTCATCATATGGTTTTACCAGACAATCAAAGTCCACAGTTCACTCCCTTCTCTTAATCTGTTCTTAGTGTAACTGATTACAGCCTCTCTTAAAATTTATTGCTTTGTGTTGCTGAATTCAGCATGAGCATATAATTTTAAAAATTAAGTCTTTTTACATAATATATATATTATGTAAAATATACATAATATATACACATATATTATGTAAAATATATATATATAATATATATATATATTATGTAAAATTCTCCTTCTTGTGGAAAGGAACCTGTCATGTGGAAAGTATGGGAAGTGGGCTTTTCAGGCAGAGGAAACACTCATGCAGAAGCCCTGGGAAGTCAAGGTAGCTAGCGCACAATGAACCAACAAGAGGTGGTGTGAGATGAGGGTGGAAACAGAGGTTGTTCTTGCTAGCGAAAATCATAGTCAAGTTCAAAGTCATTTCTCAATGATTCTCATATACCAACTGTTTGTTACACCCTGGAGGAGTGTTATGGTTAGATACACAATGTTCCCTGAAGAGCTTATATATGAAGAGTTGATGTAATTAAGTTATGAGAGCTATAATTTTATCAGTAGATAAATCCATTGTAATGTATTTACTGGATGGTAACCTAGGCAGGCGGAGTAAGACTGGAGAAGGTGGGTTCCTGTGACTGTGGCCTTGAGGATTCTATCTGGTCCTTCTTTCCTCTGCTTGATCTTTTGCTTCCGGCCTCTGTGATGTGAGAACAGTGCTCATGTTCTCCCTCTCTGGTTCCCCCACCATGCCCTGAGCTCTGTAGATCCAGCCTAATATGCACTGAAACTCTGAAATCTCCAAAAACAGTGAGTAAATAAATCTACCTTCCTCTACGTTATGTGGTCAGTCGTTTTGGATTACTGCAGTGGGAATGTTGACTGAGACAGGGAGTATGGGACACTACTGGATCTTGTTATTCTGTTGTTTCATATACCTATAAATAAAAAAAAATTGGAAGCATAATTATTTATTGAATAATGTCTCATGAGGTTTTTTATCTATCCTTCCAAAATTGAAATAAATAAAATCTTAAAATAGAGCCGGGCATCATGGCACACGCTTGTAATCCCAGCATTTGGTAGGCTGAGACTGGAGGATCCGGGTTCACAGCCAACCTCAGCTACTTGGTGAAGCACTCCTCAACTTAGTGAGACCCTGTTTCAAAATAAAGAGTAAAAAAAAAATAGGGCTGGGTGTATAGCTCAGAGGTAGAATGCCCCTGAATTCAATCCCCAGTATCACTAAAAAAAAAAAAAAAAATGTAAAATAAAGAAGTAATTTTATTCTGGCATTTTTGAGCAATCTAATTTTTGAATTGCATTTTTATGTCAGTGAAATGTATTTCAAAAGGTGAAAAAAATCAACTTTCTTACATAGTAGAGGAAAATATAAAGAATCTGTTTAACTCATTTCTGTTCTGATATATTCAAGTGACCTAGAATTGAAAGAATACATCTGAGTATCTCTCTCTCTTTTTTTTTCATGTTTAATTAAATCAGTCTATACCTTGGAGTTCTTTGTTCTATTATTTCTATTCTCTGAGGTAACATGGAAATTTGCCAATTTCTAGGTAATTTAATTAATGAAACAATTATAGTAATAGTTAATATTAATTGAATATTTAGAATATACTACATATTTTCCTAATTGTCCTATAGGTATTTTTCAAATTCTCTCAGAGCTCTGTGAGAGAGATATTATAATCATTCTTATTTATATGATTCATTAGAAGAGGCTAAGAAAATGAGAATAATTTGCCTGAGATCACGCAATTAGTGAATGGCAGAAATAGGATTTGAATCCAGGCATTTTGATTCTTTGGTTTATACTTCACAACTACTCTGTCGAGCTAAATGAAACATAGCCAAACCAATAAACACTTTACATGGAGATATGAATTATGATGTTTTCCCTTTCCAATAATGAAATAGATAATCATAAATATACTACATCTAATCCTGCCATATTTTAATAGGAAAAGACCTTTCTTAAGTACAAAACCAAAGTATTCAGAATATAAATAATATTTAATTTTTAATGATATGCAGATAATGAATATGCATTGGTAATGCAAATGTAGTTTTATAAACAGAGATCATGGTAATAAAATTTCCTTATTCTGTTTCTTCAATAAATTTATTTTATGAAATCAGGGAACCTTCATCAATTCTGTACTTCAGTTACTGCATGTACTATAAAGAACTAAAATACAGCCTTCTCAAATCTCTAAAAATGTATTAGTTAATTTTGGAAATCACAATGTATGTTTTGTGTATCTTCTCAAATATCTAAAGATGCATTTGTTAATTTTGAAGATTACTATCTATGATTTGTGCATACATAATTATAGAGAATGCTTACAAAAATAAAAAAGCTTAACAAT